>CM031920.1:29276464-29429141 GCA_018703695.1 Prunus fruticosa
ACCAGGTCAGTTGTAATATTAAAAAGGTATGGAAGATGGTGTTTTTAGAGGTCAGAGAACAGTTTCATGTTCAACAATCTTTAAAAATAAAAATTCATGTTCAACTTTGGAATAAATAAATAAAACAAATGTAGTACTAATGGGACCACTATCATGAAAATTCTTAAGGTTCACACGTAAAAATAAAAATCCCACATGCCAACACAATTATATAATTATTCAGAGGCTGGACCACAAATAGTGCTTGAATATGATTTTTAAATATGATTTTTAAATACGATTTATCATTCTGAATTTTTTTTAAATTAAAGAAAAGTAATGTCAACATATGTATCATTCTTGGAGCCACGACATTGAGAGAAGAACGCTGTAGCTGATAGACTGGCTGCTTGGAGCCACAACATTGAAATGGGTTGCTGGGTTCTTGAGAATATTCCGATTTGGCTTGGCCCCTGCTGATGGATGACTCAATAGGGGTCACTAAGACCCGCATGATTATTGCTGCTTAGTGTTTTTTTCTCTCTTTGCTTTGTTGCTTTTTGTTCTTTTTGGTTTTCTTTACCCCCTTTTCACCCAAAGAAAGACTTTTTTATAAAGAAAAAGAGACGGATGTAATGAAACACTATGATATCCAAGTAGGGCGGGAAACACTAGTAATTGATGAAACACTATGATATCCTTTTTAGTTTTCTTTACCCCCTTTTTCACCCAAGGGTTTTGTGATGAAACACCAAGTAGGGCGGGAAACACTAGTAATTAATTGTTTTATTTTTTTATTCGGACCTAAAGCCATCATTTGATTTGCAAAAAATAGAACAAAATCATGGCTATTCCCTTGTTTCTCAATAAAATTGTGGAATACGGTGAATTTAGGGAATGGATGCCCTGCAAGTTGAAACTCAAAGCTCTTTTCAAGGTCCCTTATCCTACCCACCCACTATGATATCCAAGTAGGGCGGGAAACACTAGTAATTGATGAAACACTATGATATCCAACTATGCTAATCCTTTTTTGTTTTCTTTACCCCCTGTTTCACCCAAGGGTTTTGTGATGAAACACCAAGTAGGGCGGGAAACACTAGTAATTGATTGTTTTATTTTTTTATTCGGACCTAAAGCCATCATTTGTGTAACACCCCGACCCTAATTTTTATATCCAATTAATTATTTAATTAATTAGATTAAGGAATTACAATTTTACCCTTGGGGATATGGGTATTTTGGTCACTTTTTAATCCGGAAGGATTTTGGGAAAATGAGAGTACCGTTGCGTAGAGCTCGTCGATACGAGTTCGTAGACATGCGGCATGCCCAATTCCGAGTTGTAATGATAGAGGAAAAGGTCTGAAAACGAAGGGGCGTATAAGGAAATTTTTTTAACAAAAATGTACTGGAGCAACAGTCCGGGACAGTTTTAATATTTTCCTATTTCTTCTTCTTCTTCTTCTCTCTCCCGTGCGTCCTCCATCCCTCGGCGACAGACCAACTCTCCTTCCTCTCTCTCTGCAACTCCGGCCACAACCCACGACAGCGCACGAGACCGGTGGCAAACTGACCGGGCTGACCTCGCCGACGTTTCCCAGCCCATCCCCGCCTGAAGCCGCCACGATATTCGGCGGAAAACGCAGAAACTCGCCGGAAATTTTAGTAACTTCAAAGCCTTCGTTCTCCTTCGTTTCTCCACCGAATTGAACGAATGAGGTATGAAAATTCATATAATTTTCGTGCTCTAGCTGCCTGTTGGATAGGTTTCCCAGAATTTTGAGAGTTTACAGATTAATTTTCGAAGTTTAGTTTCAGCCGAATTTCAATGTGAATTTCCGGCCACTTCCGGCCACTTTTTGGCCATAGCCCAAGAACAAAAGTGACTCCAAATTATGTGTATTACCTAGGGTAGGAGATTGGAGTCAAGATGTTAAGTTTTTCCGGTGAAAGCGTTATCGCTTTGGACACCCACGTGCTGCCAGTGCGTGTAGCGGCGTGTAGGCACTGTAGCAGAGGGGCATTGTGTCCCAATGCAATCCCTTGGTTTTCACGAGTGCGTAGAATTTTACGGATCTCATTTCGGATAACGTTTGAACCCCAAACGGATTTTACATATTGTGTGATTTCCGGGTTCGATATGTTAGAACCATTGGATCGCTTCCCATTTAATATATGTTGATTTAGATATTTCTAGGATCGTGTAGGAATTCACGGATCGGGAATCGGAGCCCCGGATGTTCCGATTTAAATAGTTAAAGTTTGTGTTTTACGATAACCGTCCGATCGTGCGATCGTGAGTGATCCGACCATCCGATTCGGACCAAACTTGAAGGATAGGTTTATTAAACCTTGTGGAACCCTTAGGGACGTTCGGATCGTAAAACGGAGGTCGTGGGCCCGCGGGCCCGGTTGATTAAATTTGGAAAGTTTGACCATCGGTTGACCGTGAGTCTTCCGAGGTAGTTTCACACTTCGAGAAGTATTAGAATGACCTTGTAAACGAGTCTTAATTGTTATTTGAGTTATTTGGATTATATTGGGAGCATGAGCTTGTTTATAACATCTTTGGGATTCTTTGATATTATTTGATAATTGAAATTATGAAATGAATAATTATGAGATACTCGATTTGTAGAGTTGTGAAAGTGAGTCTTGAGACTCGGTTATGATTATTAGGAAGAGAATGGGCATTGCTTTCAAATAAATGGCATGGTTTTGAGATGGAAATGTTATGCATATGAATAAAATAGTGTATTGAAATGCACCTTATATTTAATAGTTGAATGCTTTATTTCTATAAAGTATTTGTGATATATTCGTGGATTTGATATATTCGAGTGTCTTGGAGTTTACATATATAATATTGGAGAAAACACTATCTTAGGTACTTCCCCGGTTATGGGTTTTATGTTTGTGAGTCATTTGTCTACTATGAATATGTATTTTGTTTTGGGAAAATTGAACTAAGGATGGGAATATTATTTATATAATATTTATATAACGATTACGGACTCCACCATCATACGTACTTCCCCCTTGGATGATGATATTTGGAAACAGTGGATATGGACACTGGGATACATGGAAATGGATATATGGAAATTGTGGAAATGGTCTGGATATGACGGAACCCGGGGCATACCTTAACGGGTGTCGCTGTAGACCCTTAATTGGGTAGTCTGCGCGTAGGGACTGTTTTCAGACGTACGGGTCTTGATTCTTCGTCCGTACGTGCTGGCTGAGAGTTAGTCCCCCAGTTGGACGGCTCGTCCCTAGCCACATAGTCCGTTTGAGGGCTGATAATTCTGAGCTAGTCAACAATCCCCTGTTGGATTGTTTTCCCCTGGTACATGATGATGGTGAGAGGTGGAAGTATTTAATTATATATATATAATTATTCTTTTCTTGTTATATATATTACATATATATATATATGGGGTTTTGATTCTGGTTTGAGATTTGTGAGCCTGTTCATATATGAATGTTTAAGCCCTGGATTGGGAAGTGTTGTACGGCAACATACGCCTTGAATAGGGTATGGTTGCAGGATTGAATGGATATAAATGGAAGAAATTGATGATGTGTTTAATGTACATACGCCTTTGATATGGTATGGTTACGGGATTGAACCGTTATAAAGGAAAAATTCGAGAATGTGTTCATTTTATTTTGTCTGATTTGGAATTGTGTCAGATATAAAATGTATAGTTGGTTCTGTTGTAAATAATTGTTTATTGTCAGAGTTGTGACCGTTGAGACGAGAACTACGTGTGGCTTGATCCCTTATCCAAGGGTACGTAGGCAGCGTGGGGTCTCATCTAGGTGCAGCCGCGAAATATTATTGTGTTTAAAAAGTCTGATCGATTTTGTGCATGTGATTGCATTTCGGATGTGGTTTTCGATGTGATTGTTGGATATGAATCCGGTTGAACTATTTCTGTGGTGTTGGTGAAGTTATTTGAGGTCATTAATTACATGAGTTATGTATTAATTGTTTTGAGAACATTGTTGGTTCCTGTTTCGAACTATTTGAAGGCCGGATGCCTATTATGTGAATTGCATGAAATTATATTGTGCGTGCTGCCTGTTGGGATATTAAAATGTGAATTTTGTGCAGGTTAAAATTTGGGAAATGTTCAATTTACAGGGGAGACTCTGCTGAAATTTCGGTAAGAAGTCTCGTGCCCTTAATCCTTTTTGGGAAAAGAGGTTATAGTTTCAGTGAGTGGGCCCGACATCGGGTGATGTCGGGAATTCCACAGGATTCGTCTCGAGTTCCAAGGAATTTGGGGCGGGTCCTGTCGATTTTGTGCTCTTTTCCTTTAATTCAGAAAAAAAAGAAGCTAAATTCTTAGTAAGTGGGCCCGGCATCGGTGTGACGCCGGAATTTCCACAGGATTCGTCTCGGGTTTCGAGAAATTTGGGTCGGGTCCTGTCAATTTGATTTGCCAAAAATAGAACAAAATCATGGCTATTCCCTTGTTTCTCAATAAAATTGTGGAATATGGTGAATTTAGGGAATGGATGCCCTGCAAGTTGAAACCCAAAGCTCTTTTCAAGGTCCCTTCTCCTACCCACCCACTACAATCCACCCTCTCTTTCTTACAACCCAGCAAAATACCCGACATTATACCACCTATTCAAATCTCTCTCTCTTAAGCTCAACCCCAAATCTCATCGATCCACACAACCCAACATTAGGCATCTCCTCCCTCTGACTCTAGGCCAAACGAAAATTCAATCCCAAGCGTGCAAAATTGTGCATCCCGGTAAAATGAGTTTGTTTTCCTCGAATTCTGTGTTGCTTCTTTCACTTCCAAAAAAAAAAAAGAGTTTGAAGGTGTTTTTTTTAACAGAATTTTTTTTTTTCCTATCAATTTTCTCTGTTCTGTCCACAATTATGGTTCCAAGAATTTTTTTGTTCTTTCAATTTTTCTACCTTCAACTTATTATACTATAATGTACCTGCAGTGTTGGTTAGTAGAAAGGTCTCTCCACCTTTTGCCTTTAGCAACGCCGACCACACATTCATCTCGCAATCCCTCCACAAGGTATTTTGTTTTTTTTTCTTAGCCCAGCAAAAAAAATGAAAAGAAAGAAAAGGAAACTATCTCTACCCACTATCCAAAACAAAGAGAACAGAGAAGGGAAAGAAAGAGGACGAAGAAGAAGAGAGAAAACAAACAAGAGGGAAATAGAGAAAAGTCTTGATCTTAGGAGGGATGTGGGGTTTCTAAGATAGCGTGGCTTTTTTTGTCATTCTATATACTCATTATTATGTATAAAAGTTTACCAAACACTTTGATTGATCACAATACTTTTCAAATATAGTTTATCAAATGCCTAACTGATTTTTTTTCATTATTCTTGCAGCCCATCAAAAGCAGTGTTTTTCAATGTCAAACTAGATCAAAACTGAGGCAGGTGTAAAGTCTGACAAACAGAAGAAAATGTAACAAATACAACTTGGAAAGAAGAAAAGTGAGCATGGGTATCCAATAATAATTTTTTTTTTGGGTCATAATTCAATGATGCATTTGTGTACCAGTGATAATAACAGTATCTTGAAACTTTGAAATAAAAGTAAAGTCCATTTCAAATTCTCTAATTAACAAGGAAATTCCAACAGCATAAGCATAACTAGTAAACAAACATATATGTAAATGTAAATAAAATCAAGACACAAAAGAAGACTTGGTGAGAAATAGAAAATTGGAAGAAACTAGCAGATTCCATCTCCATGTGGATTGAGTTTTCAGTTTTGGGGTTTGGTTTTTTCTTGGTACCAAAAAAGTGGCTGTGCCCTTTATATACTTGAAGATAAAAAGGAGGGTGTTTGAACTTTGAACAAAAGCCAAAAGAATTACAAAGGGCACATATTGTAATAAAATAAAAATAATTTAAAAATAAGCAGCTGAAAGCTACAATTTGTGGTGAGGGAGTATGTTTTTAGGATTGCAGCACCAAAATCTAGTGCAAATTAATTGTTCTTTCTATATTGCAAGGACCCGTATATTTACACACGTCGGTCAAATAAGGCACGGCGAGATTTGACCAAGAAAACACAATAACAAATCGTAACTTTTTTTTGGTAACTGGATATTTCATAAAACAAGCCAAAAGTTTAATTATAATCACAACAGTACACACTACTAAAAAAATACTATTGATTATAGAGAACAAATATGATGATTCGTGGCAAATATTTAGAGCACAAAATAAAGCATTTGTGCTTATAGAGTAGATGGCCCCACCAAAACTCCACCTCATATGAAAATAATACTTTTTTATTTAATATGGACACAAATTTCTCTAAACGTGGCTAAAAGGCAAACTTTTTTAAAAAAAAATTAAAAAATGAAAATAAACTCAGATACCAAGAACAAATAAATTTTGTTACAATAATTATTTTGTACTCAGCCCACATAATTTGCAACAAAGTCCCTCATGAGTCCTAACAATATCATCGTAACTTTTTCTACATTTATGTAAATGCTTTTGGCATTTGTTCCGCGTTGGGTTCTTTAGTTTTTCATGCTGAATCCAACCATATAAAGAACATAAAATTTGGATCAACAGTTGGAAAGTTAAATGTAAAAAAGGGACAAAGGTTGAAACTGGAAAATATAGGAAGTTCACAAATTCCTCTAACCAAACAGTGCTACAGTACCAGGTAAGTGATACAATGGTGATAAAGAAGTGATACAGTAGTGATAAAGCAGTGATACAAAATGCTGATTGTATTTACCTTTGGTTTCTGGAATTGTATTCAAATAATAAAATAAGTATAAATATCGGATCGGTACGGGTTTCCGTCGGGTTTGGAATTTTGTTTCCGTTAACCAAACTAAACATTTCGGTACGTATCGGATTTGGAATAATTAAAATTAAAAAATAATTATTTAACCAAACCAAACCAAACCGTCGGTAAGGACGGTCGGTATACGGATAATTCGGATGAGATGCCCACCCCTAAACTCAACACATGAAGATGAAGTTGTTTGCTAAAACATCCATTACTTAAAAGTATAAAAGCAATAATTTAAATTTAAATACTTGATAATTAAATCAACAGCTAGTTGTAATTGCATTGACAAATTAAAAAACGTAGACGATTAGGTTTCTCAAACAATATAAATGAATATACTTCTCATTTGAAGATGAAATAGAAGATACCAATTATTATCTAAAAGGCTTAAAGAAGAAGAAGCCCAATAGGAATAATAATTAAAATATATATATATTTGAACAGAACAAAAGGATTGATGAAACCCTAATTAAAATCCGAAAAAAGAAGGAAATTAAAATCGGAATACAACCATTAAGGCCTGCTTCTATAGGAAGCACACGCCCTTTTCTAAAAGTGCTTTTATTAGAATAATGTCAAAAACTTATATTGAAAGTGCTTTTTAGCCTTTCCAGCATAAAACATGCCCTAATTATCGGATCATTGATCTCTTTCTTCACTAGCAGAACCAATCTCTGAACTATTATCCAACTTGATACCCAATGAATCCATCTTATGCTCCACCCTCTTTTTGATACCTTCTACGTAAGCCTTATATTTCTCTAGTTCATCCACTCCGGCGTGCTTGTTAGGCTTATGCTTATCCAACAAGACCTGGAGCTTTTCCATATCTATATCATCTATATCATCTTCCTCCTGATTGCCTTCATCATCATCATCCTCTTCCTCCTCATCCTCGTCCTCATCCTCCACCTCCTCAAGATCAAGGGTACAAGAATCTTGTTCGCTAAGAAAGCGATCTAAGACAGAGTCCACGGAGGGGTTACCGAAGACATAGGGCTTGTTTTCCGAGGAAAGGACGATTACAACCATCTCGGAACCTGACGAGGAGCTAACGTTAGCGGCTTCGCGAAACAAACCCTTGCGGCGCTTTGAAAAGGTGGCCTTCATGTTCATCTTCCTGCGTCCCATGAATGTGGTTTGGTTTTTATATATGAAACGTGTCTTCTTGATCTCACTAAATCACCGAACCAAATAGTTGAGTTGAGTTGAGTTGCGAGTTGTTGTCATCCCCAAGGGAAGAACAAGGTATATGTATATATATAAGTAGGACGACTGCTAGGTTGCCCATGAATCCAAAGGTTTCCTGTTTTTTCCTTTGGGTGCCTTCTAAGTCAAACAAAATGTAGGATTGTGGTAAGTTTTCATTTTATAATTTGTGGATGTATAAAAGTGATTTAAAATAATAACTAAAGATGGCTTTCTTCTGCACGCGTTTTTGTTATAACTGGAAACAATAATTATCTTAAAACTTTATTTCCCTCTCTCAAATAATGGAAAACGGGTAACAACAACCTGGGAGATGGCTCCTCCCAACCCAAGACCTTCTCTCTTTCCCTTTCCCTTTCTCTTTCTCTCAACCAATTTATGATGCTTACTGCTCCCATCTTCCTCTTTGGGAAGGAAGTTTCGATTGTTTTGGTTAAAATCTGTTTATTACTTCTCCTATATAAATCGATCAGGTGGATTGCTATTATGTTGGAAGGATGCTTCTCTTCATGTACGTTATATTATTACACAAATATGTGATCCTAATACCTCTCTATTGGCTTTAGCAATACCTTACCCACAAAGACGTACATGTCCAAAATTATGTTCGGATCCAACTTCCTTGTCATTTGCCTATCTTAATGATTGCAGATTTTAATAATGTTTGAAACACTATTGAACGTTTACGAGGATCCTCTACTTTAGATTGCTTTTCTCTTTGGTTCTAAAATTTGTGACCCGGTCGGTTTGAGAGTACTTTTGGAGCAGTGAAAAGCGCTTTAAAATGATGTTTGATAGAAATTATAAAAACACTTTGGTGAGATCCAAAAGCACTTGAAGTAGCTTTGGAAGAAGCACTTTAAAAGCGCTGCATGACAAAAACACGAGAAACACTTGGCTCCTTTTAATGAAACTTTTAAAATACTGAGAGTACCTCTTTCCTAATTCCTTTATGAAAGTTGTACTTATTAATAATTCTAATTGTAGTCCAATTTACATTTAACTTTGATAATTGTACTCCTCAGTCCAAAACTTTATTTCGTTTTCAGGAGTATTGGTTTATTGATACTAATTTTCAGCATGAAATAGATTTAGCTATTAAAGATATCGGTGCAATTAAAAGTTCGAGGACCTAATGGTTTTCATGTTATGTTTTTTTCAGAAATACTAGAACGTTTTTTAAATTAACTGAGCATATTATTATTTCTTTTCCTCTTGGAAGAAATCCGAATTGAAGAAGATTTCTATCAAATAAATAATATTGAGAAGAGAAATACGATATAGAGCCATGAGAGAACATATTTTGTTATAGCTTCCTCTGGTTCGTGGAGATTGTCTTACACTGTCCTCCGAGTCAGCCCAATTTGACCATTGAAACAGCTGCGAAAAAATAAAACATGAAGCCGACTTGCAGCTCTCATCTATGAACCAATAAAGCCCCACACGCATCCAACTCTCTATATCTAATTTTTTTTCGGCTATTTTTTATTATAGAAAACCAGCAGCCCAATTTGACCATGGTAAATGGATAAAATGGTAAAACGACATCCCGTCCATATTCAACGTACCATCCAACTGGTATCCAACTTTGGTTTCGCCATATGCTTCTCAGATTAACTCCACGCGCCCTACTCCTCCGCGCTCAGCGAGTAACAGTTGTGCACAGTCTTGCAAACAGAATCGTTCCCGCGGCAGGCACGTGACATTGCAACGTCAGGGCGTACGACAAAATTAAAAAAACATAAAAATAAAACACTATAAAACTTTAAAGGACGAAATGAAAAAATAAAATAGAAAAAATAAAAAGCCTCTTTATTTTTCTCTCTTCCTTCTCTCTTTGCTTCCACCCGCTCGCTCTTCACCACTCAATCCCACTTACGCAACTCTCTTCTGCTGCTTCTCTCTCTTCAACCTCGTGAAAACGCTGTCGTTTTGATTGGTATGACGACGACGACGCCGTTTGGAGCTGCGAACACGGCGGTGCTGGGGGAGCCCAAGGCTCAGATTGCTAGGTATCAAGGGCTGAGGTCAGCAAACTCGCTTGGTCTCACCAGAAGCCGACACGTGCCGATCTCGTCAGCTTCTTCTTCACTCATTCGCGCCGTCGCTACGGTGAGTATAATTACTATCTGATTCTCTGTTTTGTTTCGGAGAGATTGGTATCTGTTTGGATGCTCAGAAAATGCGAGAAAATGAAAAGTAAAAGAAACATGATAAAATTAACCTTCTTTTATGTGTTATGGTGAGAGATTGAGACAAATGTGGCAAAATATACGCACTTTGTTTTAATTGTTTTGCTGATTGGCTCTCATTTATGTTGCTTTCTTCTGTTTGGATTATGGTGAAGGAAAACGTGGCTGTGATAAACGAGTGTAGACTGCATTCTTTCAATTTTGCTTTTGTTAATATCTGCCAGAGTCACTGTGAAAGAAGTTGGTTTCTTTTTTCTTTTTTTTTTTTTTTCCTTTCTCAGTGATCAAACATGTGTTTATTACTTATTTAACAAAATTAGAAGAATTAAAGTATTTTCTTTTTTGCTTATTTTTCAAATAATATTTTTATTATGTGTAATAGAGGAAATGGGTCCAATTTTTTTGCTTCCTGCTTTTACGCCTGTCATATGCTTTTGTGATAAAGGATTTTTTGCCTCTTCAAATGAATTAGCTCATAAAAACCTGAACTTTTTTGTTGCCCCCTGTGGTTTCAAATGTGATGTGAAGTTCCTGACTTCCTCGTGAAAGGGCTATTGTGCTTTATTGAGTTTTATCACTTGGTTTGGTTAGGAAACCTACAATTTTGGAAAATTTAGGCTCCTAGAGGGCCTCATGAATCAGAAAATTCTGAATGTTAGTTAGATTGCCTATTGTTAGTTCTTGGTAGGAAAAGTGCTTGTTTTAATAGTTTCTGTGTATTGCAGCCTGCAAAGCCTGAAACTGTAACTGAAACGAAGCGAAGTAAGGTTGAAATATTCAAAGAACAGAGCAATTACATAAGATACCCTCTTAACGAGGAGATTTTGACCGACGCCCCCGAATATAAATGAAGCTGCTACACAACTCATCAAGTTCCATGGGAGCTATCAACAATACAACCGAGATGAACGTGGTGGAAGGTCCTACTCATTTATGCTTCGTACAAAGAACCCTTGTGGAAAAGTGTCAAACCAACTATACTTGACCATGGATGATCTTGCCGATCAGTTTGGAATTGGTACTCTTCGTTTGACCACAAGACAAACGTTTCAGCTCCATGGTGTTCTGAAAAAGGACCTTAAGACTGTAATGAGTAGCATCATTAATAGCATGGGTTCAACCCTTGGCGCCTGTGGTGATCTTAACAGAAATGTTCTTGCTCCGCCTGCTCCAATAAAAAGAAAAGATTACCTTTTCGCACAGCAGACTGCAGAGAACATTGCAGCACTGCTGACTCCTCAGTCTGGTTTTTACTATGACGTATGGGTGGATGGGGAGAAGTTCTTGACAGCAGAACCTCCTGAAGTAACAAAGGCCCGCAATGATAATTCTCATGGAACAAACTTCACTGATTCACCCGAGCCCATTTATGGAACTCAGTTCTTACCCAGGAAGTTTAAAATTGCAGTTACAGTGCCAACAGACAACTCAGTGGATATTCTCACAAATGATATCGGTGTTGTAGTGGTTACTAATGATGAGGGGGAGCCTCAAGGGTTCAACCTATATGTAAGATGAAGTTCTTCTCTAACATTTACATTTGAGCTCATTTTCTCCACAAATATGGTTTCTTATAATTTGCATTGCAGGTTGGTGGTGGTATGGGAAGAAGGCATAGGTTGGAAACCACTTTTCCCCGTTTGGCTGAACCACTGGGTTATGTCCCCAAAGAGGATATCCTATATGCAATTAAGGCTATAGTTGTTACACAAAGAGAAAATGGGAGAAGAGATGATCGAAAGTATAGTAGAATGAAATATTTGATCAGCTCGTGGGGCATTGAAAAGTTCAGAAGTGTAGTTGAACAATATTATGGAAGGAAATTTGAGCAATTCCGAGTTGCCAGAGTGGGAATTCAAAAGTCACTTGGGGTGGAACAAGCAGGTTTGTTGTGGTGATTTTGACATACAATTTTTGATGTTTTTTTTCTGTCTCCAAGGTTTGAAATTGCAATATCTTCAGAGTCTTGTGTATGGCCTATTTGATTTACAACTCTAGTAGATCGTACTGTTTACACTGATGCCTAGTTTATTGGCTCCATTCCCATCTTCCAGTACCTTTCTCCCCAGATGTATGTCCTGACTATTTATATTTGTTTTGGTAGGGTGATGGCAGTTATTATTGCGGGCTTCATGTCGATAATGGTCGTATTGGTGGAGTTATGAAGAAGGCATTGAGAGAGGTTATAGAAAAGTATAATTTGAGCATAAGGCTCACACCAAACCAGAACATCATATTGTGTGATATTCGCACTGCATGGAAGCGTCCCATCACCACAATTCTTGCAAAGGCCGGTCTGCTGGTAAGATGTTTTCTTTTACTCCCTCATCATCAGACATCAATATGAACTTGTGGTTACTGGATGCTCACTTCCTATTCTGTGAAATATCTTTCACTGCCAAGTGAAACTTTTCAACTCAGTAGGACGGAGTATCTTATTCAACTGAGAGGCTGTCTGTTTGGAAATGGTGCTATGATTTATCTGCATTAGATGGTGATGTTGCTACTGCTTTTTGCAGTAATCTAGTGTGGAATCTAGGCTGCAAATTATTTTCTCGTAGGATCTAGTTTGGGAAGTCATGTAGGCTCCACATGATCTCAAGGGATATCCGCCTTTATTCTCAGTTTGAATCTTTTAAACTCAGATAGTGGTCAGGACTTATGCAAACAATTATTGTTTAACTTATTTGGTCTTAAATTTCTTGAACTGTTTGGTTGTGTCTATGATAAAAACGTTTTTTTAGGTTATGAATTTTCATCATTGGGGATATTACTGACCAGTTCCGATTGTGGCAGCATCCTAGGTTCGTAGACCCTCTCAACCTAACTGCGATGGCGTGTCCAGCCTTCCCACTATGCCCACTGGCAATAACTGAAGCTGAACGGGGTATACCTGACATTCTTAAGCGGGTTCGAGCAGTATTTGAGAAGGTATTACCATAATAACAAGCATGTTCCATGAAACGCTAACTAATAAAATGTGGAAAATCAAGATCATGTGTGGATAAGGA
Source organism: Prunus fruticosa (assembly GCA_018703695.1). Classification (NCBI taxonomy): domain Eukaryota; kingdom Viridiplantae; phylum Streptophyta; class Magnoliopsida; order Rosales; family Rosaceae; genus Prunus; species Prunus fruticosa. The sequence goes on from CM031920.1 coordinate 29,289,670, forward strand.
ATCAGAATGCATGTAACAAGTATAACTTTTGAATTTCAGGTTGGTCTGAAATACAATGAATCTGTAGTTATAAGGGTGACTGGCTGCCCTAATGGATGTGCTAGGCCATACATGGCTGAACTTGGACTAGTTGGTGATGGTCCCAATAGCTATCAGGTATTTCAAATGCTGGTTCATGTGCAATTTTTCTCATGCTCAAATGCAGATTGTCGTGAAAGCAACTCATATTTTATTCGTTTTTCTGCTTGTGTTAAAATAGATCTGGCTTGGAGGAACACCCAATCAAACCTCAATAGCAAGAAGCTTCATGAACAAGGTCAAGGTTCAAGACCTGGAAAAAGTTTTGGAACCTTTGTTTTATTATTGGAGACGTAAACGACAATCTAAAGAGTCCTTCGGAGGCTACACAAACCGCGTGGTAAGTGGTGAAATAAGATTCTAAGATTACTGTGGTATATTTAGGCCTGTCCCAGATAAAGAAGTTGGTTTAATCTCAAATTTGGGGAGTTTACATGGGTATGTTAAGAAAATTTGTCGGTCATTGGAATGGCTGATAGCTATGGTTGTGACCCTAATTGGTATATTGTATCAGGGATTTGAGAAACTTCAGGAGTTGGTTGACAAATGGGAAGGTCCAGAGGTGGCACCAGCTCGTTACAACTTGAAGCTTTTTGCTGATAAGAAGACGTATGAAGCGGTGGATGAACTTGCAAAGCTGCAGGATAAGACTGCTCATCAGTTAGCCATGGAAGTCATTCGCAATTTTGTTGGTTCCCAGCAAAATGGGAAAAGCGAATGAGTGTGCAAAGGTGAATCAACTTATGAACTTGCAGTGTTGTTGCTACCGGCCAAAGTGGCCAAGGTGAATGAGGAACAATGTCCCTGATTCTCTCTCCAAGCTGTTACTTTTCGGTAACCGAAGGAACAAATATGATACTGGATTTGGTATTATTCTGTATCAAGGTTTTGCGTCTTTTGATTTTTCTTGAACCCTGAGTTTGTATAATTAGCTTGGATTGTGTATCCTATTTGCGGGCAAAATTACTCTTCCTTTATTATTATATTTTCTTAATAAAATTTTAGTTTTTGGGTATTTAGATTATCATAAAAGGATCATATGTTAGGAGATGTTCCAGGTTCCGGATGAACGGGCTTTTTGTGGCAGCTTTCGCGCGCTCTATGTTCCCTCACTTCCTGGATTTGATTTGATGGTACTCGAATCGTAGCCTCCGAGGAAGAACAGAGAATGTAATTTCATAGTCATGAACAACTGAAGTATTGAAACTATATGTAAATTGCAATTGCTCTGATCAATCCTCATTAATTCTTAATTTAAGTCGCACCCTCTCGTCTGGTCTCATTCTCCCGAAACACACAAGGCTTGCCCACCTGTTATAATTTCAGAACAAAAACAAAACCTATCATGAACCTTATCAGTTAGGAAAATTGGCTTCTTGTTGCCCATTTGCCATTTTTCTTCAAGCAGCCTTGGATTGGGTGTTTCAAGGCTCTCCATTTCCCATCTTGTCCAATACTCGTAACTTCAAATCCCACTTCATCATTTTGGATGTAAGCACATACAATTTGGCCTCACCAGTCAATGAAACAAAAGCACATTTCATTCTACACACACCCAAAATGTGCATTAGGCAAAGTCATGCCCATGGCTGAGGCCGGATTTGTGATGCGGCAAACAGGAAGAGTATGATGCTTCTCGACAAACAAGCCGGCAACACAGGACATACACCAGATATTTTTGTTGTGAAGAAGGGGTATTTGGCCATGGTACCTTCCGTATCTACATTTTATTGGCAGAGGACTAGCCAGATTCACATGCTTCACAATGTGGTGATGGTCTTCAATCAAAGCACACCATTTCTTGGAGGCAGACTTCACTCTCAGCAAAGCGTCTACAGTTAGCCAACTCAAAATCTCAGTGATCATCTCAAAACGAAGCTTCGGTCCTTTTGTTACAGGTCCAATCTTCTCCTTCGATTTTCTTCTTCGGTATCCGGGCACCATGTTCATGTTGTGTGTATACCACAAATTTCAGTTATATGATTGTTCTTAACCAGAGTGTTACATGATAATTCCATTACTGATCACATTAACATCATGTAGCGAGGAGCGGACCAAAGAATTTCTCCTGCTCTTAAAACGGATAATCTAATAACAAGACTTGCTACAATTACAGATCACTAGTCTCAAACCAAATCATCAACCAAACAGAATTTGAAACATAAAAAGATATCTGCATTATATTCGAACAGAAATTTATTTCTGTATTTATGGAGATCATCATGCTGATGATTTGGTAATCGCACTAAAACTTATGTAGTATAAATATATGGATTCTCAAGGGAAGAATAATGTTCATATATGTATGCAAATTAATCCTCAAACAAAATTTTAACAAAACATATGTAGCTCAAATTAAGTAAATCTTCTATCGATTTAGGCACTAGAGACTATATGCAATATTAATAATCATCTACAAATCTAATTCAAAATGGAGTCATTCCCTCGGATGCAGCTAAAATTAAGTTTTTTCCCTCATTGGTTTTGGATGAAAATCTATGTGAGAGTGGCCGGTCCAAGAAAGTTTGAACGAGTGACGGGTCGAAGAGTGAAAGTGAAAAAAAAAACGATGGAATAAATAATAATCACAAGGAGAACTTCGGGATTTTAAGGATATAATTTTGTAATCTTCATTAATGAATTTGTACTTTTGTTTTCCCTCACTTATATTGTAACCTTTTCTTCAATATGACTTTCATTACCACATGTTAATTTAAATGCAATACTTTCTAGAATCATCCTTGGCCCATGTACAATGGGAAGGAGGGATTTGGTCACCAAGTCAACACATCATGAACTTGTTTGCTGCGATATACATTACTTGGGAGAATAAAAGCAAAAACAAAAAAACTTGATAATATAAATCAGTAGCTAGTTGCAATTGCATGGACAAATTAAAAAACGTATTGAGGGGATTAGATTTCCCAAACAATGTAAATGAATAGTTCTCATTCGAAGATAAAATATAAGATACAATTATTATCTAAAAGGCTTGAAGAAGAAGCCCAGAAGGAATATAAAAATAAAAATAATCTCTATTTGAAAAGAACAAAAGGCTTGACGAAACCCTAAACAAAATCCAAGAAAAGAGGAAATTATTATCAGAATACAACCATTATTAAAGGCCAGTTTGGACTGCTTTTATAGGACGCGCACTAATGCTTATAAGCGCTTTTTTCTAACAGTGCTTTTATTAGAAGAATGTAAAAAAAAAAAATTATTGAAAGTGTTTTTAAGTCGCCTTTCCAGAAGCTAAACGGGCCCTAATTATCAGATTGATCTCTTTCTTCACTAGAAGAAGCAATCTCTGAATTATTATCCTTGGTGCAAGAGTCTTTCCTCTTCATCTCATGATCTATCTTCAAATCCAGTATCTTTATGAAATGTTTTAGGGTAGCTATATTTTTATCTAGTTCATCCACTCCCGCATGCTCATTCAACCCGTACTTATCTTTACCATCTTGCACTGCTTTCTCTTCTTTCTCTTGATTGGCTTCTAAATCTTCATCAATAACAACACCATCATCATCTTCATCATCATCATCATCATCATCATCTTCATCTTCATCATCATCATCATCATCATCATCATCTTCTTCATCATCATCATCATCTTCATCATCTTCATCATCATCATCATCTTCATCATCTTCATCATCATCTTGTTCGCCAAGAAAGCGATCTAAGACAGAGACCGCGGAGGGGTGCCCGTATACATAGGGCTTGTTGGCTGGGGAAAAGACGATAACGGCCATCTTACAACCAGACGTGGAGGAGGAGTCAAGGTCGGTGGCTTCGCGAAACAAACCCTTTCGGCGCTTTGAGATGGTGGCCTCCATCTCCAGATCTATCTTCCTGCGTCCCATGAATGGTTTGGTTTTTAGATATGAAACGTACGTGTCTTCTTGATCCGACTAAATCACTGAAAGAAGAGTTGAGTTGTGAGTTGTTGTGAACTTGTGATCGAATACCCCCAAGGGAAGAACAAGGTATATATAGAGGATGGCTGCGGCTAGGTTGCCCATGAATCCAAAGGTTTCCCTTTCTATTTCTTTTTTCATGGGGTGCCTTCTAATCAACAAAATGTAGGATTGTGGTATGTTTTCATTTTTATAATTTGTGGATATATAAAATAATTAAAATAATAATTAAAGCAGGCTTTCTTCTGCACGTGTTTTTGATATAATTGGAAACAACAAAACTTTGTTTCCCTATTCTTCTTTCTTTGGAGTGAAATTTCGTCACGTAGGTCAAAGGGATAAGAGAGAGACGAATTAGAGTGAAAATAGCAAGACTTTCTATACATGTTTTGATGTGATCATCGAAAACAATTGTCTTAGAAGTTTATTTTGTCTTCCTTATTTGAAACTAGGAAAGAATCTACAGTGAAGGAAAAAATCGAAATTATCACAACTTACTGTTTTTTTTTGTATGGGAATCTTTTGCTCCTGATTGGCTTCTTTCTGTCTTAGTTATGGTGTTCCTATTTTCAATCAATAATCATCTTTATCATTTGGAAAATAAATAAAAGAAGGAAAAAATTGAATTGTGTTTTTTTCTTTTCAAATATATGTTTATAGAGTATCGTTCAACAAGTAATTAAAGAATGTAACAGAAAACGCGAATTCAACCTTAAATTTCATTTGATCAAAGCAGGCTTTTCTTTGCAATAATGCTAGAGTTCAACCTTAAATTGACCTACTAATTTCCTTCTTTGGATTCATAAAGATTAAACTTTAGAAATTCTAGGTGGAGAAAAAAAAAACTTGGAAATTCGAGTCCATTTTAAATTCAATATGAGTTGGTGTTAGTTCTAAAATGCTAAGACATGAAAGTTGTTAACGGGTGAAATTGGAAAGCCACGGGTATGGCAATTACACATGTAACACGAGAGTTTGAATGATTCACCCATAAATTGGGCTATGTTTTATGGAGTTAGGTCCTCTTGGGCAATTAACATAAGAAAAACTTAAATCCCATTGGAATTTTTCAAGAATTTATAGAATAAGAAGAGGAAGAAGCCAGATTAATTAATAGATTGTCCCAAGAAAAGATACAAAGAACATACAAGTTCTACAAATTTTACATTACAACCACCATAAGTGACTGAATCAAAGCAAATGATCATAAAACTGATCCCTCATCAGTTGCGGCAGATACGAGCAGTAGGCATCGTGACACAAACAGGAGCATACTTCTCCTTGGCTTCTTTTGTCCCACGCTTTGGCTCGTCGGCCATGGCAGCCTTGGCTAGGGAGCATGCAGCCGCAGCTGCAGCAGCAAACATCAGATCCCTCCTCCCACTGCTGCTGCTGCTGCTGCTGCTCTTCTTCATTTCCAAGCTGCCCTTCTCTCCTTCTGGGGCACTTGAGGCCTTGGCCACAATGAGACTCCTGCGAGCTGTAGAAGGCTTGGTGATGGTTGAGGCTGAGCCAGTGAGGAAGGAGGCTGCCATGGTCATGGAAGCCATCTCTGCAAATTTGGTTGGTTTATCTGTTTTTCTTGCTTTTGTTTCTTGCCTCTCAATCTGACTTGCAGTATGTGAGCGAAGTGAATTCTGGCTTGGTTTAAAGTCCTAAGTGAAATGAGAATGTGCTTCTTAGAACAATAGCATCATCCATTTCCTTATCGACAGAAATGTTTTAGCAAATGGGTTGTTGCCACGTGTCTTGCTTTATCCTTCTGAATACTCTTGGCTCCGGAAGCCTCTTCACTTCAGCAAGACAAACAAAAGCAGACTCGGCCAATTAGCACAGAAATGGACTTACCTGAAGTTAAAATAAATAGAAATTTATAGCAACCCCCATTTCTAGCATTAAGCACTGAACAAGGTTTTATAATTATCATTATCATAGTGAGTGAGTTATGTAATGTGTTCTAAAAGTTCTTATTTTGTGATAAATGTGAAAATAATGAATTATCATGGATTTTTTTATTTACAAAATCTCTCTCTGTCTTCAAGTTAAACATGTCTAATTTGTGCAATATTTCACACAATATAATATATATATATATATATTTGGAGTTTTTGTGAAGAACGTGCTATTCATGGAACATGAGAACTTTAGTGACGGGATATCCAAAGGATAAATGTATTACACGGGGACATAGGGCAGTGAGACCGATAGAAGGTCACATGCTGGGTGCATTTTGTGAAGGATAACCAAGATATGAAGTAATGATGTGATATAATTTGGATTGTGTATTTTAACCAAATTTTCACTCTTTTTATTTTATTTTGTTCAATTCACCCACCATGATTTGGAATATTCTTTATTTCCTAATTAATAGAGTGTGACAATCTTCCTCCTAGTATTCCTGTGACTTCCAAGGAGGGTGTCGTGTGCAAACTATGAAAATCCTTGTATGGTAGGTTTGAAGCAGGATCAGAGAGCATGGTTTGGAAGGTTTGCTGCATCTATGAAAAAATTTGGCAACTTTAATTATTTATGTTGATGATATGATAGTAACTGAAGATGATCAGCAAGAAATGTAGTGCCTTCAAAAGTATTTGAATTCTAAATTTGAGATGAAATCATTGGGTGAATTAAGTACTATCTTGGGATTTAGGTTGCTAGATCTAAAAATGGTATTTTTCTATCCCCAAGAAAGTATGTTTTAGATTTTCTTGCAGAGACTGGTATGTTAGATTATAAACCAATTGACACTCCTAGTGAACAGAATCATAAGTTGGGGTTGTATCCTAATCAAGTTCTTGCTAATAAGGAGTGTTAGAGAGGCTTGTAGGGAGATTGATTTATTTGGCTCATACACGTCCTGATATAGCATATGCAATTAGTGTGGTAAGTCAATTTATGCATTCACCAAGTCTTGACCATATGGGTGTTGTTATGTGTATTTTGAGATACTTGAAGGTAACTCCTTGCAAGGGTTTAGTATTCTCTAAGTATTGTCATGTGTACGTGGAAGGGTATACAGATGTTGTTTGGGCAGGTTCAGTTGACATGCGTTCTACTTCTGGGTATTTTACCTTTGTTGGTTGTTATCTTGTTACTTGGAGGAGTAAAAAACAAAGGTGGTGGCTAGGTCAAATGTGGAAGCCAAGTTCGTGGCATGTCACAACGGATATATGAATTGATTTGGTTGAAAACATTAATGAGAGATCTTTGGTTTGAACCCGAGAAACCCATGAGTTTGTATTGTGACAATTAGGTTGCTATTGAGATTGCTCATAATCCTGTACAATATGACTATACGAAGCATGTGGAGATTGACCGACAGTTTATTAAAGAAAAATTGGATGTTGGGATTATTGTTTTTCCATTTATGACATATGAAGATCAGTTGATAGATATTCTTATCAAAACTATCTCTACTAGTGTTTTTCTTAAGTTGCTTGACACGTTTGGCATGCGTGACATCTTTACTCCAACTTGAGAGGAAGTGTTGTGTGTTCCTTATTATTTTAGGTTACTTATTTTTAGGGATTTTATTTTTAGTTTGTTTCCTTTTTTATTCAGGTTGTAAATAGGATTCCTTGTCTAGCAAGACTTACTTGTAAAACATTCTTGTAGCCTCCATAAATTGCCTTCATTGTGGAGAAGAATACAATTTGAAATTTTACCCCATATTGTCTAACCTGGAATCAGAGCCCTGGTTTGAACGTTGATATACAAAAAGAGGCAACATATTAATGTCTTCAAAACTAGAAATCCAGAAACTAAGGGTCTGTTTGATAACCATACAATTTTAGTTTTTTGTTTTCATTTTTTGTGCTAGAGTTTAGAGGAAAATGTAGGTGAAAACAAAAACTTGAAAGTGAAAACAATTTCAAATGGGTTTTAGATTTTTGTTTTTATTTTCACTTTTGTTACTCCTCCCATCTTCTCTCTCAGTCTCATCTCCACTCTCATTCTCACTTCCATTCTCTCTTTTTTGCCTCTACACTCTAGAACAAAAAATGGAACTTGAAAACTAAAAACTAAAAACTAAAAACTAAAATTGAAATGGTTATCAAAAGGGCCCTAAGATTTTATCTTCAATAAACACTAGGTTCTCTCATACTGGGCTTATACTTTCTCCTATGTTGGGTTCTCGTGTTAGGTCCCATGTTTTGGTCGTAGAACTTGAGTTCAGGCCCATGTATGAGTCGCAATTCAAACCTAGGTCTCATGAAGTTTCAAAAAATATTATATTTTTTATTTTATTTTAATATAGTCGATAGTCTAAATTAAAAGGGGGATGAGGGTTGTTCACATGCATTACTAAGGTGTCATAGTAGTTCTAACTTGAGACCACTTGGTCAGGACCCTTCTCCACTAGGCTAAATTTCGTTGGCCAACAAAAAAACCCATCACTTTGTTAAAAACTAAAAATAAAAAAAAGTATCTACCTGTTGAGGCCCAAAAAAGTCACGAGAAGCCCAAAGACATTTAAGGCCCGATATAAAATATAATGTTGGTCATGCATTAATCAAATCTGTATTTTGGGAATTAATTCATTAAATAAATAATAGTGTCCATGCCATGCGAAGCCAATAATACATTTTTCAGATATCAATCACTTATCAAGCTCACATGAACCCAAGTCATGTGGTTTACGGGGCTTGCATGAGGGATTGTGGTGTGAAGGTTACGAGGTCCACAAGGCCCACAGAAGCTCTTGGATAATGGAGACTTTGGGCTAGCTACTTGGGAGCACCAAAGTCCAAGCCCATTACTTAGAGTTCTCAAATGTGGGTAAGCAAATGAGATATTTTCCAAGCATTTCCTTTTATCCATAGAAAATAATCATTTCCAAATATCTAGCTTTACCCATTGGAAACAAGCGTTTTCCAGCACTCCCTATTATCCACTGGAAACAAGCCAATTTCAACACTCCCTTTTACCCATAGGAAATAGTCATTTTCCAATGCCTAGTTTTACCTACTAGAAAATAGCATGCCCCCGTACTCCTTTTCAACCATTGGAAATAAGCTGGTTACAGCACCTCCCCTTTACCTATTGGAGATAAAGGAAAACCCTCATTCTCTATAAATTAGAAGGCATTTGCCCAGCCAGAATCAACCTCTCTTGGTTGTTGCATGCTTCTCAACAACCATGAGAACCCATCTTCTTCTATCTTTTTGGCTGCTGCAAGCATTCCAGCAGTCATCCCAGCCATCAACCTCCATATTTTGACTGCCAAGCATCCCAGCAACCATCGAACCACTTTCCTTTCTCCCTTTGGCTGCAGCAGCCATCCCAGCAGCCATCCCAGCCATTCCTCAACCATTACAACCAAGATTTTCCTTCCTCCTCATACCCTTCCAAGCTATAAATATCATAGCCTTCGAGCCTCAAGCTTTTCCTCCCATCCTCCTCTTGAAACTCTTAAATCCTCATAGCCATAGCCATAGCCACAAATAACAAATCATCAACACTCCAAACTCAAGCATATCCAACACCAAGCCAAGCACATGCACTCTCATTTGCTAAACTTGTGAATCTTTAGCTCACACACTCCAAGCTCTCATGACAAGCTAATATAATCATAGATCTACATCAGTAAGTCATCTTCAACTTTTCATCAAGCTGCCGGAAACGTCAACATCAAATACGCAGCCGCTGGAAGAAGAACAAAGTACTCCCCTGGGACATGCTTTTCCCTCAGAATGCTTTGGGCCTGGTCCTCGCTAACTCAGAAAAAGGGGCAACGAAGGCTTGATCCACCGCTCTATGGCGGTCCGAGAATCAGAAGCCCGAACGAGCCTTCCGACGGAAAAAGACCCCAACATAAATGGCGACTCTCCTGAGGACTAGGCCATTAGTCTTGTAGTGGCTCCTGAAAAATCACAAGCTTTGAAATCAGTATTCATGCAACTACACTACAAGAAATTTTGAAGATAAGGGCATTCTCTTTGATTTTGCTTTGTTATGTTGTTCTTAAAAAAAAAAAGGATGCAAAAACATTTCTAATATTTTCTCTTATGTGGTAGATATACCTTCTCAGATAAAATATCTTGTGAAAGGCCTATGGGGGCTTAGGCAAATCCATCACAGCAAACTACACATGCAAACTCCAAATGACTTGGGGGCTTCATGCCAAGCAAAAGAGAGAGACAAGAATCCAGAAGCTGTTGTAAATTTCAGTTTTCCTCCTTATCTCTGGAGAAGAACAAGCCTTTTCGAGACCTCAACCTCTTGGGGGCTTACCCATGTTAAAACATGGTGCCATTCAGACTCATGCAACATGCCGAGAAGGAAATTACAACATGCCAAGCAAATCAATCAAGCCAAATTTACATGAAGAGAATCAAAAAACTTGAGTAGAAGAAGGTTGAGCTCAACATTCATTCACATACCTGGGGGCTTCAGCCAACATGCAAGCCAGCTGACCACCGTTGTCAACCGTTGAGGCTAGCTCTCCCGTTCACCTCCCCACCATGAAGCATCATCAGCAAATCTGGCCATCGTCGTAAATCACCTTCGTGGCAGGCCTCACCTCTCTAAAGCTGTGCAAACACGATGAGAAAGGGAGGAGGAACACTTGCTTAATACTTTGAGCCTCATCTCTGCGAATTGTTTTAGCAAGTTAAGATTTTTTTATCTTGCCTCGTTAATCTCAATATAGCATATATATTGGTTTACTGTTATAATATATTCATAAAATTTATGTTTCATTGACTTGTCTTAAGCATAGACAAAAGCACATGCGTTTGATCTGCCCAAGTAAAAAAGGATTGATTGATTAATTACTATTATTGTACTCTAATGCAGTATGTGGTGCACAACTTGCATCATTTTCGTATTATATATTGATTCACTTACCACTTGCATTATTATATTATATCATTTTAGTGCTTGAGTCAAATAGTCACATCACCTTTTGACTAACACAAGCTATTCTATCAGCCTACTTATGGCTATGCAGTATATTATTTATATGGAGCATGCTATTATCTGCTCCATAAAGTCATGCAGTGTAGAACTTACACACTGCCAAAAACACATTATCGCTTGTTTTGGTTATTATTTTAATCAAGTCTTAATTATATATATCTTTTTCAGAAAAAACTTCACTTTTGCAATCCAAGCTTAATTCATTTGCACTGTTAATTTGAATTAATATATCATTCAAGCATATTGATTTATCCTTCAAGTGGAGTGATCCATATTTAATATGTATTTTAGTTTTACATCTCCAGCAAACTTTCTCAGGGCCTTATTCCATGCACTATTCACTTATATTATACTCCTTATCATTTTGTATTGATCCACCTTTGTGTTGATCATGGGTGCCAACTATGCATGCTCAGTACTAAAACAATACCTGCTTGGCATGCTTATGTCAATTATGTTAGTCATTTGCAAGCTACAATGCTTATATTATTTTTGGTAATCATCGTATGCTTTGGTCATGCAGCATTATATCAGTTAAGTGCAAAGGACCCAAGCCTCCAAACAGCAAACAACCTGTGCTCTTTACAAGGCTAGGTCTCACATCCACATGAAACAAGACTCGTGCCTCAGTTCTATATCTACACAAGCAAGCTGCGACGGACAGAAACAGAAAAAAAAATAAATAAATAAATTCTCCAAGGAGGCAATGCACCCAGCTCCTAATATCTCTTAGAGCTACTTTTCCATGTTCCCTCAAGATTCCTTCAATACACTCTATATCAATATAATTGTCTGTGGGTCAACCCACATATGCAAGCACAACATGCCATGCAAAATTGTCAAACCAACATGCCGTTACAATAGCAAGGGGCCTCCTGTTTCAGTTGTCTCCTACTTGGATAACATATCCACCAGCATGTGTGAAGACATAGAGGCTATTTCTTTTATGCTCTCATGTATAGGATGTAGGGGAGGTGGTCTCAAGATAAATCGTGCCAAGAAGAAACAATTCATCTCTAAGACCATGCAACTCAAGCATTTCACTTGACACAATCATTTTAGGCAAACCAAACCAGATATCACAATATCAAGCTTTCCAAGCAATACAACCATCATAAAAAATGGCAATGTCAGAACTTGGCAGTTCTAGCCGCTGGAGGCACAGAGAAGAAGCCATGCTATCACCATATCATGCCAAATTGTCACCATTGCAACAAAGGGATATCCTAAGTTCATCACGCCATGCAATGATCCAAACAAATACTAAGAAGACCATACTGCAAGAGTTTTTGCAGCTCATGCCAATCAAATCTTTTTCTTATGATTATGATGCACTTTAGGAGCTGAGAAGGGAATGCATTGCAATCACCACAAGCAACAATTCCAAAACCCCAAATGAGCTTTAAAAACAGTTATTACGAAAGCCACTGTTCCAAGACCAAAATCTCCTTGAAATTCCAATTATGTCACTATGGCCTCCAAATTTGCCACCACTTGCGAGAAGTCAAGCTGTTGTAACCCAACACATTTGCTACAGTGACCACATGCAAAGCTCAAGTTTCAATAGCCAAGCCCAAGCCTTTGGTTCCTAAAACATGCTTACAGCAGCTACAACAAACAATACCTAAGTCGCCATAAGTGATATGCGCCTCAAGCACTTTCTAAGCCTTGACAATTCTAATGACCAAGTTTAAGAGTCAAACCAAAAAGCCATCGGGATGTCTCAATTGCCATAATTCCATTATCAAGAATCATCAAGCCTCAAGCCTTATTCAAGAAATCCAAGCACTATGCTTTACTCAAGAAAGAAAACATCTCAGTTCATGGCAAATAGAAGGAAAATACTATGAAGTAATCAAGATTCAAGTCAAGCAAAACATGGAAGATAATGATGTGCTGTACGAGATGCTCCTGGAAGGTAACACAATCCATATAGTCATGCTGCTGGAAGAGTGAACCATCATGCCACCAAATTTGAAAGAGGAGCCTCATATCCGAGTAATGGAAGGCGGTGCAGTGGACTCCAAGACTAAGATCTAGTCCAAGCGACTTAAGGCCTCCATATTGCAATGCTTATTTGCCAACACCTATACCGCTTTCAAGCTACCGCAAACATTGTCATGCCCAAAGCCTTAAGCATCTTCCTCAATATTTTTCATCTTTTAATCTACCAAAGCTCACATGCCAAACCAAGCTATATCTTGATTCAACTCAACTATTCGATTATCTACATCCTTATAGCAAGTCTAAGCTATACCATTCCAAGCCAAGTTACATTCTTCCAGCACCTACTCCATAAGTAAAGAATTTCCAGCACATGCTCTATTTCAAACATCCTTCAAGCACATGCCCGATTTCAAACATCTTGCGTGTTTCAAATCCTCAAGAAGCCTTCATATCGCAAGTCAAGGTGCAAGCAACCAAAACTCACCTTCATGCTGCCAAATTCCTAGCAAATTAGTAAAAAGATGACACTTCTCATGCTTTGGAGCCTCTCAATCAAGTCTGAAGAAGATACAGTAGCCAAGAATCAGAGGCCGGAAAAGGATGCTTATCTTATGAAGATGAATGCTTCAACACTAGCAGTTCAAGCAAATCGAAGAACTCATGCTCTTGCGACAATACCATACAACATCACGCTCTCACGACAATATTGCTCAAGATCATGCTCTTGCAATGCCCAGATAAGCACTCAATACCAAGAGAAAGGACATGCTAAATTCTCAAACAAAAGTAACATGCCAAGCAAAACTTATACACAAGTTTTCCAATTAATCTAATTGGAACATCCCATCTTTGAAAAATCACTAGAAATCAAGCTTACAACCAACAAATCCCAAACTCTCCAGATTAGAAGTAGACATATCAAGCTTCATTTTCCCAAAATTTCGTTGCATTTAGAGATAGGAAAGCATGTCAAACAGATTCCCAAAACATGCCATGCAGCAGAAAGTGCACAATTCCAGCAGCCTAGCCCTTTGAAATCGCACCAAAAATTCATTTTTCCTTCAAATGGCATAAGACCAGTTCCAACACAACCGTTGAGAAATCTATTTCCATGTGTCAAAACCTCCAACTCATATTCCAAGAGAAACATTTCAAAAGTTCAATGAACAGCCCACAAGCTCTGTGAGACATTTTCACAAACACTAGGCATGCATTACCCAAGTAAGTTTGTATGAGTCTTGTTTATCACCAAGCTAGAATCCTAAATCGAAGGCTCAACCTCAAAATTCAGTACTTAACTCTCCAGTTTTGAGAAGTGCAATGGAATTCAAGCTTCAAGCATAGAAAACAAGCATGCAACAAGGCATCAACATCAATTCATGAACATGCTTCAGAAAAATGAAGGGAGAGAACACTACAATGGTTGGATGATCCCCAATTTTGGGTAGGTCATCAACAACATAATTTCGAGCAAATTTTGTGAAGCAAGCGCAATCATCCGAGCATCAGAAGTTAAAAACACAGGTAGAAGCCGAATCTGCAGAAACTCACCAACCATGGGTGAATACAGAAGTTGCAGACCGACTTTGAGGCATCAGCAAAATTCAAAAAATTCTACAAATTTTACAGGCTGTAGTACTCGAGCAGATGAACAACTTTCATCAAGGAAGTTTTCTGATCCGAGCTTCCGAAATATGACTTATGTACTGATGCACAGTACCTACGGGTTTGAATCTTGAAGAGAGAAGAAAAGGTTGTAGGGACAAGAAGCCATGCGCCATCAGGCCAAATGGTCACCATTGCAGCAAAATGATGCCCCAAGTTTGTCACACCATGATTCAATCAAATACCAAGAAGGTCATGCTACAAGCTCATGCAAATCAAATCTTTTCATGATGGCTAGGATGCACTTAAGGGCTGAGAAACCAATTCTTTACATCCGCAACCACATCCAGAGAGACCAAGCACCCCCTCTCACTACTGGAACTCTTCAATTTTGAGCTCTGTTCTCCCATTCCTTCCTTTTTTTCTCTTCTGGCATAGCACGTAAGAGCCTGACGAAGCTTTCGTCAAGCTGCCGAAAATTTGGTAAAACCACCCATTCTTCCACCCTCATCTTTTCCTCTCTTCTATCTTTCAATATTCCCTCTCCCCTTACATCGAACCCCTACTTCTCATGGGAAATCCAAGCTCTCTCTCTCTCTCTCTCTCTCTCTCTCTCTCTCTCTATATATATATATATATATATATATATATATATATATATAATAAGCTAAAATGCTTAGCTGCCATGCCACAAGCTTCTCAAACCAAGCCAAAATATTCATCTGTAAGCAACTGTTGGTTTTGTTGGTGAAGGAAATCAAGGTGTTTCCTGAGGCTTAACGAACCTTTCAAAGCACCCTTGGGGCATGATTCTTGAACTCAAATACAGGGGCAACTCCACCCACTTACTCTTTACGGCAGCCCAAGCCCATGTGTAGCTGCCATAACGAAAAAAGCCTATTCCTAAATGCCAAAACCCAAACACTCAAGCACATTCACCATGCTAAATAGCCCAAAAGCTATATTAAACCATGTCACCTTAACCAATACCAAGCATACAAGTCAATGCCAATGCCAAGCGTACATGCCAATGCCAATACCAAGCGTACATGCCAATGCCAATACCAAGCATACGTGCCAATGCCAAGCACACACGCCAATGCCAAGCGCACACGCCAATGCCAAGCATACAAGCCAAAGCCAAGCGTACAAGCCAATACCATGCAAGCCCAAAATCAAGCGTACATGCAAATGCCAAGCATCCAAACCAAATATCAAGCATACATGCCAACATCAAGCATACATGCCAATACCAAATATACACGTCAAAACCAAGCATGCAAGCCAATATCAAGCATACAAAACTAAGCAACTCTTGCAAACTACAACCATGCCAAATCAAGCATCATTAGTCACTCAAGCATCAATCATGCAAGCTAACTTATTTTAGGTTAAAAAATTCAACCAAGCCTTATCTCCTATGTCATGCCGCAAAATAAGTCAACTTTTGGTAACCCCAGTAAGTAAACTTCGATATTACAGTGTCTAGGAAAGTTCTTCAAGGCGACACCCTCGGTGTCTAAGAAGATTGGGTTTTAAGCGGGACCGTTGCAACCCCTCCAACCTTCCCGGAAAAGACCTGGCTGTGATTTCGAAGACTCTTAACTGGTTATCCTTGAGTTGCTTATCGTTACGTTTAAACTCAAGCTAACAGTTGTCGAAACCATGCTAGTCTTCATGCTAAGAAAAACAAAACGACTACGACCAAGCAAACAGGCATGGATATTTCGTGCATATTGAAGAACCAGCCACGCCATGCCACTGCCAATTATTTTGGGCTGAAATTGATTATTTGGCCCATCTCACTGCCACTTCATGGCCCCAATAATCAAGGGGGCTAATGTTGAGGCCCAAAAAAGTCACGAGAAGCCCAAAGACATTTAAGGCCCGATATAAAATCTAATGTTGGTCATGCATTAATCCAAGCTGTATTTTGGGAATTAATTCATTAAATAAATAATAGTGTCCATGCCATGCGAAGCCAATAATACATTTTTCAGATATCAATCACTTATCAAGCTCACATGAACCCAAGTCATGTGGTTTACGGGGCTTGCATGAGGGATTGTGGTGTGGAAGGTTACGGAGGTTCACAAGGCCCACGGAAGCTCTTGGATAATGGAGACTTTGGGCTAGCTACTTGGGAGCACCAAAGTCCAAGCCCATTACTTAGAGTTCTCAAATGTGGGTAAGCAAATGAGATATTTTCCAAGCATTTCCTTTTATCCATAGAAAATAATCATTTCCAAATATCTAGCTTTACCCATTGGAAACAAAGTCCAAGCCAAGCCCATTACTTAGAGTTCTCAAATGTGGGTAAGCAAATGAGATATTTTCCAAGCATTTCCTTTTATCCATAGAAAATAATCATTTCCAAATATCTAGCTTTACCCATTGGAAACAAGCGTTTTCCAGGACTCCCTATTATCCACTGGAAACAAGCCAATTTCAACACTCCTTTTTACCCATAGGAAATAGTCATTTTCCAATGCCTAGTTTTACCTACTAGAAAATAGCATGCCCCCGTACTCCTTTTCAACCATTGGAAATAAGCTGGTTACAACACCTCCCTTTACCTATTGGAGATAAAGGAAAACCCTCATTCTCTATAAATTAGGAGGCATTTGCCCAGCCAGAATCAACCTCTCTTGGTTGTTGCATGCTTCTCAACAACCATGAGAACCCATCTTCTTTTATCTTTTTGGCTGCTGCAAGCATTCCAGCAGCCATCCCAGCCATCAACCTCCATATTTTGACTGCTGCAAGCATCCCAGCAACCATCGAACCACTTTCCTTTCTCCCTTTGGCTGCTGCAAGCATTCCTGCAACCATCCCAGCCATTCCTCAACCATTACAACCAAGATTTTCCTTCCTCCTCGTACCCTTCCAAGCTATAAATACCATAGCCTTCGAGCCTCAAGCTTTTCCTCCCATCCTCCTCTTGGAACTCTTAAATCCTCATAGCCATAGCCATAGCCACAAATAACAAATCATCAACACCCCAAACTCAAGCATATCCAACACCAAGCAAAGCACATGCACTTTCATTTGCTAAACTTGTGAATCTTTAGCTCCCACACTCCAAGCTCTCATGACAAGCTAATATAATCTTAGATCTACATCAGCAAGTCATCTTCAACTTTTCATCAAGCTGCCGGAAACGTCAACATCAAATACGCAGCCGCTGGAAGAAGAACAAAGTACTCCCCTGGGACATGCTTTTCCCTCGGGATGCTTTGGGCCTAGTCCTCGCTAACTCAGAAAAAGGGGCAACGAAGGCTTGATCCACCGCTCTATGGCGGTCCGAGAATCAACAAGCCCGAACGAGCTTTCCGACGGAAAAAGACCCCAACACTACCAAACATGTTTTTTCTTTTGTTAATGCGGGGCTCCAATCCCTAAGAAAACTGAAGGTAGCTCACAATAAATGTACGCCAAGATACATGAGGGGAGCAAATTGGATTGGAAATTCCAATTACAACCGTTTCTGATTCGGAAAATATCCAATTTTGGCAAGTTCAAATCAATCTGAAAGTTTTGAAGGAACTATGGATTGGAATTGGAATGTAGGGGCGGGCATATAAACCTGAAAACCAGAAAACCAAACCAAACCAGGACGAAAAAAAACCGGGAAAAACCGAGTTGACTAAAAAGTCAATAAAATTGGACCGGTATCGGACCGGGCCGGTTCAAATCGATTCCGGTTCCTGTTTTGCGTGAGATAGCACCGGACCGGTAGGAAAGTTTATGCATGTGAGGTGTTGTGCTCACATTGTCTATTTGATTGTTCGAGATGACTTGAAAAAACTAGAGAAAAGCATATTGGCAATAAGGAATGCGGTTAGGTATGTAAGATCCTCTCCACAAAGGTTAGAGGAATTTAAAACATGTGTTTTGAAGGAGCGAATTGAATGCAAAGGACTTGTAGTGTTGGATGTTCCAACTAGGTGGAATTCAACATATTTGATGTTGGATGCCGCTTTGAAGTTTGAAAAAGCCTTTGTAAGAATGGGAGAAGATGATGATGCCCCATTTGCGTCTTGGTATCCGGTTGGGGAAGATGAGGGGATGGTTGCATCTCATAGGCCTAAAAAGAGGGTAGGGCCACCAACTACGGAATATTGGAGCAATGCACTTACCTTTGTCAATTTTTAAAGGTATTTTATGATATGACATTGAAGATGAGTGTTTCTTTGTATCTGGATTCTCACACCACCTTTCATAATTTCATTGCAATTGAGGGTGAAATTGGTGATTTGTTCTTTGGAAAGCAATTACCAAGTGAAACTCACACCTCCACGGTTTTGAAAGATATGGCATGTAGCATGAAGGTGAAATTTGAAAAGTATTGGGGTGATCTTGATAAAATGAACCAACTTTTGATGGTAGTACTTGTTCTTGATCCTCGGTACAAGTTAGGGAATTTGGAGTTTGTATTAAAGAGGAGGTTTGAAAACCCACAAGATGCTACTAAGAAGAAAAATGAAGTGAAAGAGCTTTTAATGAAGCTTTATGAGGAGTATGCTATCCCACCACCTCCTACTCAATGCACTAGTGCTAATGGTGATATTAGTTCTACTAGTAGTATTACTATAACAAGTTCTAGCAAAAAAGGAGGAGGAAAGCACCTTTGGAAAATGGAAGAAGGTTGAATAAAAGAATCCCAAGCAAGTAACACCGTGATATTGGAGCATGAAGTTGATAGGTACTTAACCGTCCCAATTGAAAAAATGGTTCCCAACTTCGATATTTTGAAGTGGTGGAAATTTAATGGGATTAAATATCCGAGTTTGTCACTTATTGCAAAGGATGTGCTTGCTATTCCCGTATCAATAGTGGCTTCGGAATCATGCTTTAGTACGAGTGGTCGGGTGATTAATTCATTCCATGCTTCTTTAACTCCTAGGATTGTGGAGGCCTTAATTTGTGCTCAAAATTGGTTAAGGTCCGATGACATCTCTGTTATACAATATGAGCCAACCATTCAAGAAATGGAGTTTTATGAATCCATTGAGTCAGGTATTTGTTTTTAGTTTTATGTGATTTAATGATGTATACTATAACTATATATATAGTTTGCATGTTTGCCTAATGTTTTAATGTGTTTATGTTTTTATTTGTAGATCTTACAATTTTACCGGCACCTACCAACCCTTCTACGTTCCGGTGATCATTTAATATGTGAAGCCTTCATTGGTGTTATGTTTTAATTTTTGGCTTATATTTCGAACTTCTAATTTGATTTGTAATTTAATTATCGATTTTTACATTGGGTTGTATAATTTTTAAGATTGTATGTTTGGATTGGATAATCATGTTTTGTATGTTTGGATTGGATGGCCATGTTTTGTATGTTTGGATTGGATGGCCACATTTTGTATTTGGAAGTTAAAATGCATATGCTTGGCATGTAGAAATTATTTAAGTTGAGGCCAAATTTTTACAGGAATCTGAAACAAGGCTTTATCTTATATGCTATTGAAGCACAACACTAACAGACTTTTTACCCACAAAAAAAAATAAAAATAAAAATACCGGCCCAAACCGGAAAATAAGACCAGGCCAACCAGTTCAGTTTGGTCCAATTTTTCCACTGTTTTTACTAAAAACCGAATCGGACTAGACCGAATGAATAGTGCCAATTTTGGTTCTGTTTCAACTCTGCACCGGACCGAACCGGACCGTGCCCGCCCCTATTGGAATGTATCTCAAGATTCCAAAAAATTCCACATTCTGAAATATATCGGGGTTTCAAAGTTAGAATACACACAATGACTAATTTCATGTTGAACTAAACATGATTTAATGACCAAATAGACATAGACAAGTTGTACTTTAATGGCCTGTTTGGATGAGGGATTTGTGGGAGGGATTTCAAGCAAAGGCTTAGTTCCAATTATATATTATTAATTATACTTTTTTAATTTCAAATGACTCTATGTAATTTGATGATATGTAGTGTTTGAATGAGAAGGAAAACAACTAAAAAAGGTATATAAATAAAAAGGAACAGCTAAGAAAAAGGGAAAAAAAAAAATTCTTATGTTTACAAGAAATTACCCAATCAAATCCCACCAACAAAATAATTAGCCAAACAAAGAACTTTGTTAATCCCATCATTTTGAAGTCTCTCACCTTAAAATCTCGTCATTTTGAAATCCCCTCACTTCAAAATCTCATCATTTGAAAATCCCATCACTTCAAAGTCCCTCATCCAAATACAACCTAAAGGATAACAATATCTAAATACTAGCATATAATAGTTTTAGAACTTTCGGTATGAGTTTTCAATTATGAGTCAATTTTAACCTTTCAAATGGTTGGCCATATTTAAAATTTTGAACTGCTTTCCAATATTTTCAAAACAATCATTTTGGGAATTGGAATCCCCTCATTCTGATCCATTCCGTCAGAAAATCAAGCCTAATGATGTGACAATGTTAGCAAAAAAAAAAAAAAAAACTTGTTTGACTTACAATTACAACCTTACCATAAACTCCCACTACATTTGGATAGCAGGAAAAGGGAGTTGGGAATGGGAAATCATTTATTTTCCCATGTTTTATTAGTCCATGTTTTTTTTTTTTAATACAAACAATAGTCTAAACTAAAAGGGGGAAGAGGGTTTCTCACACATTATCAAGGTGTCATTGGGGTTTGAACCTCAGACTATCCTGGTCTGCAAGTTAAAGCCTTTTTCCACTATACTAAACCCCATTGACTTTGGTAAGTCCATGTTTGGGAAATGATTTCATGGCTCTTGTGAAAATATGTGGGAAATGCAACCCTCCATCCATCTTGGGTTTCATTTTCCTTTTCCGTGAGAACCCAAGGTAGACATTAATTATACTTTTTAATGACCAATCTGCCCTTAATAACAATTAAAAATATGAAGAGAAGAATTAATTCCATTTTTTTGCATGCATATTTCTATTTTATGGGTCTAATTGGAAAACTAAACAAAGTTTGTTTCCATTCCATGCACAAACCAAACATGGTAAAGAATAAAATGCATTTTACTAGTTCCTTTCCCAGTATTACCAAATATGGGAAAAGAAGTTACAGACGTGTGGGTTAAGCAAGTTAGTCACATTGTATCAAGAAAAAGAAAAAATCTTTCATTTCCCCTAGGAAGAACTAAACCATTGCCAACTAATATGCAGAGTAGTCGAATGCTATTCTTCCCTAAGAATCCTTTATAGGGTAGAGCAAAGGGTTGGCGGCATTGAGCTATAAATGGAATGGATACACCAGTCATCGGTTACAAAAGTTGAATCACGTTTATTAGAGCGATGATGCTGTGCGGGGGAAGCATGGGCGGACAGATCCCTCAAGTCTCTCGTGCACATTCTGTCTTGTTATGGTCTCCGTTCAACACCTGGGAGGTAGCCATGCAAGTTTTGGTATTTTCTTCCATTTCCAGTGCTATCTGACTGTGTCTTATCTCATCACTCTTGTTATCCCTTGTTTTCCTTCTGATCTTGGTGGGCCTTAGTTCACCTGCTTGTATATTCATCTGAGCCCAGTTTTTTTATTTTTATTTTTATAATTATATATATATAAAGGCAAAATTTAAATCCAATGAAGTATGTCTTCTGAATTTTTGTAAAATACTTATTTGTCCATTAAGGGGAAGAAAAGGAAACCAATTTCAAATATGGTGGCTCACAAAAGTATCTCACAATTGCTTAAACAACACATACAACAAAACACAGAGATGGTAACAGAGGAGTGATTGAAAAATAAGGCTACTTCTTTTCTTGACATAAAAGAAAAATCTTTACAACTGGAATAGCGGTAAGGCCAAATTAACACATACTCAGCTATGACAGTGAGCATTTTGAGCTTTTTGTATGACTACTGGGAAGATGGCTTCTGCTTGAACCAATCTTTATTTTTGGATCTTTGGAGACCTGAAGTTTGCACAGAACCATACACATAAGTTAATTAATTCTTTGAGAAAGATGTCATAATCCACACTATAAGAGCACTCGAAAGATAATCTCGTGAATACTATAAATGGTTTTAAAACTAGATAACATAAGACATGTATGAATTGCCAGAGAGATACAATGTCAGAACCAGTCTTAAGTTTGAGTTTATGACCAACATTCTACTACAATTATTATGGAATATGCATTTTATGTCAATAACAGGGCTCCATAATGTGACATAACGATAGATTATACCATAATTTTAAACAGAATGCATACCTACTACCGGTACAGAATTACATTGTAACAAAGTAACAACAGCAATATCAGCTATATAGTTTATTACTTTGGTCCTGAATCAATCAAGCCGTTACATAAGTAGTCGAGATTACCATGAATTCAACTCAAATCTACAACAAAGTATGCACTTTCTCATAATATATGCAGATATGAAGTTCAAAGCACTGATTGGAAACTGAATCTAGAACAATTTCATGGTGATGGTTTAATTTTGAAACCAATCAATGTCAAGAATACATACATTATCTGAAATCTTTGAAGGATAGTAAATAAAACCAGCATTCAATGATTGCAAATAATTTGATTTTTAACTTAACATCCACACAAACCACATTGAGATGGACTTAAACCATAAAGGGAAAAGCGAAAAATGATTGCTCAAATAAGGAAAGAGCTAAAGTTACTTCATATCAAGGTCCTACATAAATCTAAAGACAAGAAAAAAACTAAGAAAAATATGTCCACTGAGCTTAAGATCTGCAGAGTAACACTCTTGGACGCAACATTCATACAGAAGGATTGTGCTGGCGGGGATAAAATGTTGTCCGGCCTCTATTATGCTCAATCTAGGCAAAGACAATTCTTTCTTTTGAAATTTTGCAAGTTGATAGATTTGGCTCCCCACAATATCCTTTGGTGAGGCGTATCTTCCCTTAATCTCTTGTGTGGTTGACAACATCCATTTTTCACAATCTCATACAGAAGGAGAATGTTTCGCCCTAAAATTCTTCTCTGGAGGGGAATAATAACCCCTGTTTCACCTTATTATAGGAGTCACTTTCCTGAATGTTAATCTTCATGGCCCTTGATACATTACTTGACCCAAAGGAGTTTATGTGCGAGGCATCTTTTTAGCTGTCCAATTTTCTCTTCGCCTTTTTCATCTTTGCATGAAAACTCATATGCCCTCCTAAGGAATTATAATTAGGGAATTCTCTCTTACAGATCTTGCATGTGTATTTTACATCACAGCAGCCATTCTTCGATGAGCTAGGACCAAAAGTTTGGTTCTTTTCTGAACCGTGACAATTAGACCGAGGAGCTCGGGTTGATGTTTCTACTTGGTTTTCCACTGGGACAGGCACATTTGATGTAATTCCTGTACCATGGCTACCAGCCTGAAGGTGGCTTGGACCATGATTTATGTCCCCATTTGCACTACCCCCAAATTTGTAAGCCACTTGATTCGACTGAACAGACAAGCCATTTTGTAAGGATGGTGAATCAGTGAAGCTAGAAGATCTGATTTCCTGGTTTCTCACAGGACGACAGCCACTTGATCCAAAAGAAGATGAGGATCCGGAGCTAGAAATTAGACCAAGGATAGTAAAGTGGAATCCCGAGCAGACATGATCATTGATGATGTAATCATCTGAATTTAATCGAAATGCATTTGATGAAGTACAGAAGTGAGTTAACTGTTTATTAGAAGGGATGTAGACACTTGAGCCAAACCCAGATGTATTAGGAAATCTGGGAGCATGGGTTGGATTGTTTTTCAAACACAAGGACTCGGTTGAACTAATGGATGGTGAATTGGTAGAATTAACGGCATGAGACTCTTGATTTCTTAAAGGGAAATTAATATCTACTCCCTTCCAAGAATAGCTAGCAGAGGTGGGCGCATAAACATGTTGATTTACCTCAGGAAAGACACCCTCAAATTCAGATTTAAGTACAACAGTTGATCTAGGAAAGTGGACCTTATGGTTACCTATGGAAGTACCTTCTTGTGGATTGACTATTGGAACAAAGTTGGCTATTGAAGTCCCCATTTCCCTGATTGGACAAGAATCCACTTGATTTCCAGCACAAGAAGATCTGATTGTCTCCAGTTCATAAGAATTTTCAAGTATATCTGGAGTATGAAGCTGTTGGTCTTGCAAGAAAACCAAGTTGTTGCTGTTGTCACTCCATCGTGGGTGGATAGGAGAAGAGGCATTTGGCAGTTCAAATTCTTTCCCACATGGATTAGCCACATCAAACCATGCTTCATCAAATGGTTGAATAGCATTGTCTTGTTGGCTGTCCATAGATGAAGACAGAACTCACTGATCACTCGTTGAAGAACAGAAAGTTATTTGGTTATCTTTGAGAATTGGAGGTAAAGTATCGGAAGAACAACTGGAGTAAAGGATAAAATCTTACACAGCCTTACTTCTATCCTTCTAACCTTTTGCTTGAGAGAGAGAGAGAGAGAGAGAGAGAGAGAGAGAGAGAGAGAGAGAGAGAGAGAGAGATAACGCTTCTAACAATTCACATCTAACTTGATATGGCCACAAAGCATGCCAGATACGATAATTAAGAAGAGGTACAATACAATGCATTGCAGTCCATGTAAGTTCAAGGGCGTACCTGTTGCTTGAGAGAGAGAGAGAGAGAGAGATAACGCTTCTAACAATTCACATCTAACTTGATATGGCCACAAAGCATGCCAGATACGATAATTAAGAAGAGGTACAATACAATGCATCGCAGTCCATGTAAGTTCAAGGGCATACCTGTAATGGCAACGCTTGATTTGGACAAATCAAAGACTCTAGTCATTTTCGTTTGACATTCCCTATCCTGAACCATACAAAACTTGACAAATGCGTAATATCTCTAGCCTTGAATGCACTTGTTCACAGTTGAGAGGACTGGGATAGGTAAAATAATAAATGGGAAAGATTTTGGCAAAGCCCAGATAGCCTCTTAATGAGTAGAGAATCCCAATTACTAAATATGAATTAGCTATGACTTATAAAGATAAGACTCTGACACGTCAATTAGGAAAGTATTCTGTATCGACAAAAGTCACGGACCTTTGACAAAAGTATGTACGTTACTAAGCAAAAGAATATTTTTGATGAAAAACAGTAAAGTTAAAGATGCATTGGAGACAGTAATGGCCGGTTACTGCTGGTTTTTCTTTTTGGCCAAATAACATGCATAATTCTCATAGTATTCTTGATTTCTACTTTGTTCCATGTAGTTTCAATTTTGGCAATAAGGACATTAGTTTACTTAAAATGGACATCAACAACAATGCATTAAATTTGTCAAGGATGAAAAGATAACGTGAGCAATACATACTTAGCACTTGCAGGGATAACATAGATAATTTGGGTCAGGCAGAAAACACTTCCATTTGCTAAACACGTCATCTTTTGGTCAACTAATTTGACAGACTTAACGAATTAGAGTTGATTGCAAACTTGATTGAACCAGAGGTCCTCAATTGCGAACATTGGAACTACATGGACCAAGGTGAAAAATTGGAGAAACTACAAGGACTATAAATTTCATTTCACCCCTCCCTTTTCTTTTTCCTAGGTAGATCTCTCTCTCTCTCTCTCTCTCAAATACAAAAGTCTAAGTTATCTTTAGGTTTCACTTCAATGACCAAAATCTATAACTTCAAGGAACAACATATAGTGTAATATGACTATAAAGACATATAAATCCATGATAGAAACACAAAATTCTAAGTTATCTTCAAGTTTCATTTCAATGACCAAAATCTATAACTTCAAGGAACAACATATAGTGTAATATGACTATAAAGACATATAAATCCATGATAGAAACACAAAAGTCTAAGTTATCTTCAAGTTTCATTTCAATGACCAAAATCTATAACTTCAAGGAACAACATATAGTGTAATATGACTATAAAGACATATAAATCCATGATGCAATACACATTACATATATCAGAGGCCAATAAAGTTGTCAACAAACTAAACCAAATGGGATTTGTATGGGTGCCTCAAGTGAGTTCCACAATTATTTTAAATTTTCTTTTCTAGTCTTAATCAAGGGAAAATAAGCCAACTATTTATCTTACAACTACAACCAAACATGTCGCACTTGCATCTTATAAATAACTAAAATACAGATAACTTAGCGAACAGTATAATTACTTAATAACATATCTAATTCTGTTTGAGTTAGGTTGGGTTGGGTACCCAACCTCTTAAGTCAAGAATCAAATTTAATTCGTTGGTTTTAGAATCTTTAGACCCCAAACTGAAGCAAAAAACTAATAAGCAAACCAAACGAAGGCAAATTTGCAGTTTGGCACAAGTCTTTGGGTACTGGAGAACCAAATTGTGTACCTAGACAAGACAACAATATAAATGGAAAAAAGCGGCATGACAAGCGAACAATATAAATAGAATGATGGAAACAAAGCATGCGAAAACTTGAGAGGCACATTACAATGACCAAAAACCAAAAAAAAAAAGACAAACAAAACAAAAAAATTGCAAAAAGAGTTGCCATATATGTTTGAAACTAACCAGATCTCAGACACAGTGAGAATATGACTAAATAATACATTGAAAATGAATTGAAAATATTGATTTCCAGTTGGGGGGTAAGAACAAGAACCCAACCGAAAGCCCTTCACTCAGCAGAAAGTTTGCTGGCTATTTCCAGTCTACACTAGATGATTGCAAGATATAGAAAGATTATATCCTCCAAAATAAAAGAAAGCTTATAAATTATGTAAGCCAATCATTGAACATTAAAATGAAGCAAAAGATCTTGGTTACATTAAACTGCGATTATTTTGTCTAGAAAGACATTATGAATATATGATGACTTTCAAATAGTTTTAATTACAAGCAATTGTTCAACTCCGACTGCACCAATGCCAGAAAGAATGAAAACACATATTTGATCCTTTTGACCAAAACCTTTAAGATTACGTAATCAATTCACATACTATATGAAGATGCTTGAAATACTATCCAAACACACCAAGAAGAAATTCTTATTTAATTATAGAGAGAGGTACCATGGGAAATAATAAAACTAAAATTTAGCTTAGAGTAAGCCAAAGTGGGATTAAACAGAGACAACAAAATCACAAGTAGTAAGTAAAGATTAGCCATATCCTCGTCTGTAAACTATAATGCTTACTACCACCCTAACCCATTTTTGTAATGCATATGAAACTCAAATTTACATCAGCTATGTTCTAATATTTTCTTTGATCTACCTAGCTTGAGAGTTTTATCAAATAGTGCTAAGATCACTCCAACCTTTTTTGTAGAGAGCCAGCTGGAACTTGGAACTACAATGAGAAGTTTATATCTTCATTTTTACAAATTTATAATAGAACTATTGGGTCTTGGACCCCTTTTGTAACCAAAAAAAAAAAAAAAAGGAAAAAAACTTATCTTGGAATTATCATAATTTCCCAATTGCATTCCATATAACCTCTGGTGTTCTTTGTTTCAAAAGAAATAAAAATATGCATCCCTTCCTCATCTGGAATTTTTTTTTTCTTTTGGTTCATTAAAATTCTTTATGTACTAACATATGTTCAATTCAGTTTTCATTAAACATGAGTCTTTTCAGTTAGTTGTACGGATGCACAGGTTTTATATTCTGAACATATATTTCCAATATTTGATACAAAAGAACAGAACAGATTAAAAAAGTGAAAATTAATGTTTCATGGTGGATACATGAGTTAACCACAAGTGATGGGTAATGAGGTTCAATGTCTTGAAGATCAAACAAGGCATAACTTGATATCACTAATGAAAAAATTATGGAATTAACTACTCTAATTTCTTTCCTAATGATCCTGGAATAATGCAGTAACAAAAAGACTTCAAAAATATAAATAACATTGAATTGAACTAAAACTGAAAACTGGAGGAAGATTTTTAACAGTAGAAGCATACCACGAAAGAGAAAATCTACTCTTTATCAACCTTGTGGAACGGCAGTGCCCCTCGCCCTGGAGGGAGGACAACTTCTTTGAAGCCCTCTATGTCCCTTGATCATTTAAGAAAAACAAAAGGAATTACTTTCCAAACTTGAATATTTGGTAGATTATCATGGACCCTCCATGTTGTACCCTTCAGCGTCAAGCAGAACTATACCTGGACATTATTCATAAAACTATCTATTTCAAAATGAAGATTGAGTAGCTCTTGAAAAGGGCAAATGAGAAAACAGTATTCAATGTGTCCCAAAACAAAGAATATGTTCAAGTAGGAATTAGGTTTAATACAACAACTAATGTGATAAAAAGTACAAGGAGCTAGGTTCAGTCCCGCCACCGAAAAATCTGATGTCAAATTTCTAAAAATGTGAATGAAAAAGAGAGGGCTTCGGGATTAATTATGTGAGGGCTGGTGAAGGAGAGAATAGTCTCTCAAGAAATAAGAGTTGCCACTTAATGCAACACCCTGAAATGCTAAAATAACATATCAATTAACTTTGTTCCATTCCCTGATAAAGAAAATAACTATGGTTTTCAAGTTGCATAATAAATAAATAAATAAAATACAAAATTTGGTACAGAGCGTTCCGTTTATCATGTTTTACCCAGCAACTGACTGGAAATGCCACTTCTCTCACTTAATCCATTCTACAGCAGTAAATAATCTGAGTTTTGTGCAACCTCCACGGGTACACACAAAGAGAAATAGTATTTGGTGATATCAAAGAAATTCGCCCCACCCCATCCCCTCCAAAACATGGTTCATCCCAGTCAAATCTCTGTCAAATAGCAGAAAAGTCATCACGGTAAAGCGATAAGCAAGGAGAAACAGAAAGATACTGACCAGGAAACAAGAAATTTTCCTCGACCGTAGAAGCAGCTCCAAGAGAAGAAATTCTGATCTGATTTTGTGGCCTTGATGTTCATTTTTGAGGGAACCCAAGCATTTCAAATGGATTTCAAGCAGGGCTCGCTGGGCCAGAATTTAAAGTTACGAGGCATTGATCTGGGCCTAGGCCGACCCATTGCACTAAAAAAGATCTCAAGTAAACGGTAACATCTGCTCTTCTGGTGGAACCCGAATGTGAAACACTGAGGGTGTATGCAATTGAGATTTTAAAAGACTATTTAAGGATTAAAAAAATCTAACGGATTTAATCATAATGTAATAACTTATAGGATTTTATTGATAATTTTGTATAATCAAGATTTTTAACTTTTGGATTTTAAAGATTATATCATAAGACTTATAAGATTTGAAAGGACTACATCGATTTATATCATAGGATTTATATCTGGGTTTGACTAAATAGGGCCATAGCCCAAACCAAAATTTGAAACTTTTTTACATACCTTGCCCGACAAATATAGTGAACCCAGAACAGGGAGGCTGCTGGTTTTACCATCTTAATGCTGGCCTGCTCCCACGGATGGTAACTCCAGGCCAAATAGTATAAAAGGAACTTGCTTGGTTTTTTAAAATTTGTGTTACCTTATGAACTGTAAAACTGTTAAGAGATATCATGTGGTTCTATGCAAGTGGAGTTTCTGACCGATGTTTTTTTTTATTTTTTATGTGGGAGTATTTTGTCTTCTATCCCCTACCAACTTCTTTTTCAAAGTATGGTATTGTTTGGAGTTAATCCTCAATTAATAAGTTGGAAGCTATATGCCATTTCTTTTCTCTGCTGGGAATCAAAGGAAAGTAGAGGGAAGGTTCTCTAGTTCAGTTGATTCAGCATAATCTATTACCACCAAAGTACCAATCAAGCATGCTAGATACATGCATATCACAAAAGTCATAGAATAAGCTTTGGCTGTTGGCGGTGAAGCATGCTTGAGTAAGGTAGAGTTGCAGAGATGGCTTGTGGCGGTGAAGCTTTGGCTGTTGAAGTTGGCTTTGAGAGAAGGCGAAGTGGATGAGCACAAAAAACAATCTCACGTTAAAAAAAAGTCCCATGGGTTAGGGTGGGATTTGAGATAAGGTTTGATATTTATACATCTCACTAAAAAGTCTCACACAATGTCGCATTTGAAAAAATCCTTCGAAATTAACAAGTTTTTGAATACCATAAGACTTTTTGTTACTTGTTTAAAGTCTTGATTGAATACCACAAGATTTTGACACTCTCTTTAAAAAATCCTAATAGTCTTAATGGAATACCACAAGACTTATTTAGATTATTTAAAAGTCTTAATTGAATACCACAAGACTTATTTATCGCAAAATAATCTTTTAAAATCTCAATTGAATACACCCCCTAAATGGAGAGGAGAAGGCCCCGTTGAGAAAAAACATGAGTTTTATTTGGTCTGGTGAATACTTTGATGTAAATACCCCTTCAAAGGTGGTCATGTGACCAAATTGGTGGGTTTGAGGACTACATGCGAACTTTTAAATATTTAAGGACCAGTTATGATTAAAACAAGAATAATCAATAAAAAAACTTGAAACATCTTCCAACATTAAAAGGGATAATACTGTCAATGCTGACGTAATCGATTTATATGAAACTTTATCATAGGAAAACATGGAAACCAATTTTATATAAGAAAAATTAGGCATTAGATAACTATCCTTACTAATTAGTATCTCCGACATAGAGTATTTCTGTTTGGGTTCTAATATCCAGGAATTAAATTTTGTTTTGAATTAGGCTAAAGAGGAGTCCCACATTTGTTGGCCAAGCTTAAAATTATCACTGAAAAGACAATGGTACCCTTCTTCTTTAAAAGCCTGGCCCAACTTTAAAACTTACAAAGTAAATGACGTTTTACCTCTGGAGGTTTAAAGTATGCACAATTTGAAATTGGAGCTCTGGTTCGCTTTCGATTTCGTTCGCTTTGACGTGGTGGAGATGTGGTTTCTTTTAGCTGTGATTGGAGCTATGATCTTCTGGCATGTTTTCGTTCGATTTTCTCTTTTGATTTTAATTATGTTTTGTGTTTTTTACATTAATTTTGCTTTTGCATGCAGAATCAAGGTCGGTTTTGGCGTGCGATTTTGAGCTTTGGTTCGATCTTATTTCTCCTATTTTGAGCTCAGTTTTGTTCGTTCTTACGTGATTTTGTGGCGCGATCTTCTTTGTATTATGCAGTTTCATCTTCGGACTTGAAGTTGTATTTTTCTGTTGTTGAGGTATGTATTTTCTGGATAAGATTGTTATTTTAATTTCTAATTATTTTTCGTTTTTGAGAAGTTAATTTTCGTTTTGGCTTTTGTGATCATATTTGAGTTTGAGCTGCTGTTTGGTTGGGGAATTTTTTTAGAATTTGCTATTAGGTATGAGTACTTCATATCGTTTTTTAGTTTATAGTTTTGGTATTATTTTGTTGATTTTTGGTTTAGTTCGAGTTGTTGTTTTTATTTGGTTAGTTTGCTAGTTATTAGGTGTTGCATTGTAGTTTTTACTTTTGATTTGTTAATTTTATTGTTTTATGTTATTTCTTACTAGGTGCTGCCTTGTAGTTTTTGGTTTTGAGTTGCTAATTTTGTTGGTTTAGATTTCTCCTTACTAGTTGATGACATGTAGTTTTTATTTTGTGAATTTTTTGGGTAGATGCTACAAAACAGAAACTACTGTTTGAAGATGATAACATGCATTTTTATTTGTAGCTATACATTATTTACTTATTTAAATTGTTTTATGTTTTTGTTTCATTTGCATTTTCAAAGGTAATTGAGGTTTGTGTAATAGCCAAGTGCACATATAAGTCGGAAACAATTTTGTTTTCAGTAAACTCATCCATTGTTGATGTTTTGAAGATTGTGTATGTCTACGGTTTAGTGGTTTGAAGTTAGGTAGTTTCATGTTGAGGTATTTGCTTCTAGGTTATTCCAGTTGTGTACTAGAAACGGAGAGTAGTTGGCGTGTTTATGAGTCTCGTTGGGAAGCTACTAGTTGTTTTGTAGTTCGGACAATAAATAATGTGCATACATATGCGGGTCGGATATGTAAATCAAAGAGTAAGATGATAAGGTCTTGTGTTGTGTCCTCTCTCTTTGTTGATAGAATTAATATTCATTTTCAACCCATATTAATTTTAATTTATCAAGCATTCAAGTTTGAAAATTGATTTCTTTTGTTTTAGAGGGCTTCCATGATTTGGACCTGGTAGTACTTCCCCCTTTCGGAGGGCGAGGGAGACCACCTAAGCTTATAAAGAGTAGGTCTCCTCTTCTATGGTTTGCTTGGTTAAATTCTCGAGTTTTATTTTGTTTCCAATTCATTCTCATTTATATTTTTTAAGTTTTTTGTTTGTTACTGCATTATTCCAGATCATTAGGAAAGAAGTTAGAGTAGTTATAATTCTTCGATACTTTTCATCTTATATGTATTAAGTTATAGTTTTTTTTTAACTTTAAGATGTTATCCATCATGAAGGGTTTTCCATTTTGTCCATCTTTTCTGTTCTTTTGTGCTAGATACTGGAAAAAAATGCATGTCTGCGTACAAATATCATAAAAGACTCATTTTTAATGAAAACTAAAATGAACATATAAAACTGTGTTTAGGGAATTTCAAGAACCAAAATGAACCAAATTTTGTTACGTTTGACAAACATAAATTTCCGTTTACCATGTTTAAACCCAGCAACTGATTGTTGCAAATTCTACTTTTCCCACTCTACAAACACCAAATAATGAGTTTTGTTACAAAGCACAGACAAAGAAATATCATTTAGGCATATCACTGAAAGTCCACCCTGTTCAGGTAAACATGCATGAATAACAGTAAAGGGAGTAGAGAGAGAGAGAGACACTGACCAAGCAAGCAATTGTTGTCGACCTGAGAATCAGCTCTAAGAGAAAAAAATTATGATTTTATTTTGTGGCTTTGATGCGCCTTTTTTGGGAACCAAAGCTTGAGTAGGTCATGCTCAATTGTTGTGGCTCTAGAGGAGATTGATAGAGCCCCATTTAGAGCTCCAATGAAATTTGATTTATGTTCTAATTTTTTTTTTAAACTTATTTTGTTTTAATGTATATTTATGATATGTTAATTTTTTTTTTTATAACATTTAAACCAAAAAAAAAAAAATTTCAAAATTTGGATAAGATTTAAAAAAAATATATATATTAGTGGGTATTTATAGGAAGAATTGGGTATGAGATTTAAAAAAACAAAACAAAAACTCGTAGCCCTGTAGCCGTTGGCCCACTTAAAAAAAACAAAAAACAAAAAACAATGGAATTAGCTAATTGAGAACTTGAGAACTTTTTTGGATCAAGTAGAATTTTCATTAAGTAAACTTCAACGGTACAATTAAAGATATCAACAAAATATTTAAAATACCAATCCCAAAAGGGCAACAAACTAACATACTAAAAACAAAACTAATGTGGACAAAAGCCACTTTAAAACTACTAGCCCACATCACCAATTAACTATAAGCTCAAACAAAGCCCGTAAACCCAACATAATCAAAACCTAAAATAATCCATGAGCCTAGACAAACCTTATCACCACCACCTGAAGAAGCGTTGTTGCGGCCACACCCACCACGGCATTCCGTAACAGATCTAGGGAAAATATTTTCCCGAGAACTTGAGAACTTGAAGCCATTAGTCAAATTATTTAAACAAATATTTTAAAAAAAGTGGTCAGCAACCATTTTTTGGGCGAGTATATATACTGCAGTCACAAGGGGCGTCACCGACAACATGCATGGGTTGGCAACTTTTCCTTCTATGCGATACGGGTCTATACTGAATTTCAAGGACTTCAACCATGTACCTATACATTTAGATTCAGTTCCGGTGAGGCTCAAGCATTTAGAGCCTCAAAATTGAACAACTGGAGATGGTTTTTTTGTATGAAATTCTATTTACCATAGGTGGTGCAGGCTCCTTTAGAGTTAGACCTGGCAAACGGGTCGTTTTAACGGGTTCCGGGTCGTGTTCGTGTTAACCCGTTAAGATAACGGGTTGAACACGACACGACCCGTTAGCTTAACGGGTGAAAAATATCAGACCCAAACACGACCCGTTACCATTCGCGAAAAATCCGCACGACCCGTTAAGAATAAACAGGAAGAAAAAAAAAAAATTATTGCCCAAAGCTAACTCTTCTTCCCCCAAACCTGAGCCCTAACTTTTCTTCCCTCTTTCCCCTCTTCGTTTCAGCCCTAACCCATTCTCTCTCTCAAGTATCTTACAAAATTGGTCCCTCCATCTCTCTCTCTCTCTCGGGTAACCACTTTCACAGTCACTCTCATTCAATCCAAACTTAAAACCCAACAACAACATCAAAAACAGAGGAATAAAGAGAGATGGGGAAGTACATGAAGAAATCTAAAATCTCAGGTGACGTCGCCGTGATGAAGGTCTCCGTTTCACAACAATCTTCTCTTGGCTGGGCTGGGTCTTTTGAGTGGAGAGAAGAAGAGAATTTTTTTTTAAATAAAGGAGAGATAGAGAATGACAGAAAGAGGAAGAAGAAAATGAAAAAAAGAGAGCTGGAGAAAAGGGGAAAGAAGAAGAGAAAAAGAGAGAGATAGAGAGAAGGGGGAAAGAAGAGAAAAAAAAGTGAAGTCACGGAGAGAGAATAGGTTGAAGGAAAAATAATATTAAAAAAGAGAGTGGGAAAGATGGAGAGATAAAAAATAACAGAAAAAAAAGAAGAAGCATCTGTTTGGTGTTAGGAATTAAGATATGTTTTGAAAAAAATATTTTGGAAAATTACAAAAATACCCTCTTTAACGGGTGGATGCGAATATTCGAGAATTGACCCGACACGACCCGTTAACTTAACGGGTGGCTAACGGGTTCACCCGTTTTCAACCCGACTCATTAAGCTCAACCCAAATACTGATAATTTCGTGCGAATTCGTGTCGTGTTAACGGGTCGTGTGTGATATTGCCAGGTCTATTTAGAGTCCCCATTGAGAATGGCCTAATAATGATAGACTTATATATAGTCTTCAAGTGAGGGTCTAGTTTTAGCCATTGGATTATTTTGATCTTGCCAACGCCAAATTCTTTTTACTAACCATTATCCCCTTGCTTTAGTCTTTGAAAAAACATTCTTGCTTCTTTGGTGGAGTCAAATCCTCTTGCCTTTTCACATTGATGGGTGGTCACGTCTTAGAAAAGTAAATTCTTCATTTTGCTTCTTTGCATGGGATTTGGTTACGTCTACATCTCTTTGCTATTGGGAGATTCTTTAGGATTCCATCACATTTTCAATGTTATGCAATTCTTCTTCTGTTACATAATCCCAATAAGCTTCATTATCTGCTTGATCGTCCGTGTAATTTGTTAGTTAATTATAGAGTACTTCATAAGTCTCTTCTCCTCCTTACTGATCTTGAAACTAGTTATGTCTTCTGGCTTCTTTATTGGAAATTTTGAATAAATCTTTAGAAGTTTATTATGGTTAAGAAGATGTAGATGGATGTCGCTGGTTACTTGGTGATACACCAATTGAACTCATCTACGTCTTTCCATATCATGTTTAGTAGGAGTGATATTTACTCGTTTTACTTTTGGCATAAATTGTTGGCTGGGAGAGATCATGATGTTGTGTCTTGCCCTTTCTGGATAAATATTATCTTCGAACCATTCAGGAGGAATGTTGTTAACTTCCACTAAACATTCTTTCCATAATTTGAGATAAAAGTAGATAAATTCTTTTAGCTTTGGGGAAAAAGAATGGACATGGTGACTATGATCAATATATACATTGGCTACATAGCCATATTCTAAAAGAAAACCTGGAGTAACTGGAATCTGTCTATTATTATCATGGCTCCAAATATATCTCTTTATACTATGTCATATTTATAAGGGCTACATAAACGATACTATATGAAGTGTGTTGTAAAATGAATTGTATATGAGGGAATATTGAGCTGCATGTAAAGTAAATGAGACACAATATTTAATGAGATTCGGCCATGCCTTCGTCCTCAGAGAGCAGCAGTAGTAATTTTTCCACTATGTAAAATAATAGGGCTACAACTATAGTGTTTACAATATATGTGGTTCACTGATTTTTTCTCTCTTGGAGAATTTCTCTCAGCTCTCTTTTTCTCTCTCCTCTCACTCTCTCTCTTTCTTCCTTCTCTTCCTTTTCTTTCCTCTCTGCTTGGGCTCTCATTTCTTCTCAGATGGTGTGTAAAACGCAAGCTTAGGGAAGGATGAAGCCTTTTTATAGGCAAAGTTGATAGCTTCCTGTGGATGTGTGGTTGGTTCTCAAGGGAAGATGGTAGACAAACTTCATCATTATTTTCTTCTTTTTCTTTACGTGGGCTCCACCACATTCTTTACAACACTCCCCCTTGGAGACCACAAGTAACATATTGTTGACTCAATAAAATCTTGCTAGAAGAAAACTTAGTGAGGTAGAACACTAATGAAAGGAAGAAGAGTACATTAATCAATGTAGCATACTTCTGGATGCTCCCCTTGATGAATATCTCCCCTGAAATCTTCATGATTAACTTTCTAGAGCGAAAATCTTTCTGAGTGAGTGAAGGATGTAGCCATAAAAAATTCCTTAGTTGAGTAAGTAAATATATTTCCAGTGAGCTATCTCTATGTAAATTGATGAGCACATAAACTATCACATTTATTATCCCTAAATATATTTGTTAGTAATTGATTTTCTTACCATTTTAGTTAATTAGGTTTGTTTTTCACTTTTGCACTTGCTTACATACCCATTACATAATTGATGATGATTTCATTATTTAATCTTAAGGTTGAGGAATTATCAAAGAGAGACTTGGTGGCACTAAACAATTTATAGTTGGGAATAACCAAATGAATGATGAAGATTAGTGCCACACCAAGGCATAAAAGAAAGGAAAAGAAGCAATGGATGGAGCAACCAAGAAGAAAAGAATTGAAAAGAATGCATGAAGTGCCACACCCATGCCAAAAGAAGAAACAATGAAGAGATGGGTTACGGTTGTGCATTGAAGAAGATGAAGAATTTGGAGAATGGAGTCATCAACACTATGGAATAAGTAATGGAAGCAAATTGGCAATTGGTTTGATGGCAAGTGGAATACATATTAAATTCATGAATGGAGGGATTTAATGAATTTAGAATTGCTCCCATTTTCCTATAAATAGGAGGAGCTATGGCATTGTAAAATCACAACCAAGCTCACAATCTTCTCTTGAGATCTCTCTCCTTCCTCCAATTCTTCTAGTTCTAAATTTCTATTTTAGTTTTATTTTATGGGGAACTAACTCCCTATCTAAGGCTAGGGAGAAAGCTTTTAATATAAGTGTGTAATTTTTATTAGTTTGATTCAAACTTAAGCTTTAATGTGATTTTGTAGTTTTTGTTCAAATGGAATTTGTAGTTTTCTTTTTAATTAATTGATAAATGTTTGATAATCTATTTCATGGGTTCAATCATGTTTTTCCCATTGTGTAGTAAAAACTTTCATGCTTTTAAAAGAGAAGAGAATTACTAAAGATTAATAGAATTTTGATGAAGATTATTTTTTGATAGTTTGTTGCCAATGGTACAAGTTATGCTTAGAATACTTCTAAAGGAAATTAAAAAGAGCTTTAATTAATTTGAACAACTACAATGGAAAATATTTTGTGGATCAAATTATTAAGAGTTGCATGCTTATGTTAAAAGTGGAAACCCAATGCCTAAGTGTTTTAATCAATTAAATTTTCTCTAAATCAAATATTGCATAAATCTACCTCTCAATCATACTTGTTTTTTTTTATCTCTGTTATTTTCTTTACACTGCTCTCTGTGGATACGACACTTGGACTTCCAGAGCTACACTGCTATACGACACCTACCTTGGGTTTTGCAAAGTGGTGCGAACATAAATCATAGAAATTTCTAGAGTCCGCATATCCAACAAAATTTGGACTGTTTGTAAGTTTACTTGAAAAGAATATGCTTGTATATAGTGTTATGCGGAGGTAGCATCAAATATGCCTCACATCATCCAAAGTGGTGGCGATGGAGCTTAGCTCTATCCTGGAAAACACAATATCCGGTCCAATATACTTCCAGAAAATATTAAGTGCCCAATGGATAATCCACATAAAAATTGCTTCAATACTTTCTTAGTATAATTAAGCAAGAATCTCGTTGGCATAATGCTCGGTCTTCAGGCCGAGACAAATATTTCTTGAACTCTTCAGCAGTTTTAACCAAGTATTGACTCTTCAGGAAATATTGTAATGTGTTGCAACTATATTATAATTAATGTACTCACTGAGGCAATTTATACTTTGAGGTTTATTCTGATATTATTCATTTCACGGTGTATTCTTAACAACTGGAATTCACAAAATATATTTTTTCCTTGAGGTGTCGATTGTAACATAAACTAGCTTTATTAAATCCACCATTTTCTTATGCCAAAGAAATATGTTGTGTACCACAATTTGCAATAATATCTCAAATGTTGTCCATTTAATTGTTGTAACTTCAGGTTCTCAACACTGTTAGATTTTGAACTTCATGCCAAAATCACATATTTACATGGTATGGACATTCAATACTCTTAGATTTTGAACTTCATGCCAAAATCACATATTCTCATGGTATGGACATTTTTTTATAATTCCATGTTCATATTTCTGGACTTCAAGCCCTTACATAATTGTCCATGTTTTGAGGAACTTCTGGCATCTCATTTAATTGCTCATCCATGAGTTTAAGATACTGCAGGTTCCCTTTTGTATAAAGTGATGGTTCACCCAAAATGGTTAGTATTTATGCATACGTCACTATTCATGTATAGTACTATTCATCAAGTCATGAATAGGTGTCTATACATGCGTACAGTACATTGGCCAATACATTTACTATTTATGGGTATGACACTATTCACGTATATGATTACCATTCATATATTTACCAGTACATTTACTATTCATGTGTACTATACTATTAACCGATATGGTACTGTAACATCATCAAGGAACTCCAGGTCCTTATTTACATGTCAAGGATCAAGGATCTTCATGTCTGATCTCTTGTTTACAAATATAGTACCGAAGAGATTGCCAGCTCTCATATCATTATCATCATCAAGGATCTTCAAGTTCTGATGTAGTTGTATGATGAGGATCAAGGAACTTATGGTCCTGATCTCTGGATGCTGTAAAACTCATCATATCACACAATTAATTCATAAATTAAATTGATATAAATTGCTAGTATGGACGATAAACCCGCACCATACTTTAAATAATAAAGTAAATGTGCTTGTATGGGCACTAATTCTACTTCATACTTTTAAATAAAAAGTAAAGGCAGTTGTTTGGACTATAAACACGTGCCACACTTTTAAATAAATAATGTTGTATGGGTAATAAACCTACACCATACAATAAATAAAGTAAATGTGGGGATAAAACTATCACTAAAAATATAGAAAGTGAAACTGTCCATTAAAAGGCAAAATAATAAAATTAGTATATACCATTAACTTTTCCATAATAATATTATATATATTATTATACTAATATATAATCCGAAAAGTACAGAGTGGTTAGCGCCAAAGAATATCACCCATCCTCCAAGTTTCCAATTCAATTACTTTTGTCCTGTCTCAAGTCAATTGCACATTTGTTAGTGGTCATCAAGAGTATTCAATATTATAAACACAATAATATAATAAATAATTGAATCTGCCCACCAAAACTAATCATGTAATAATATAATATATAAAGTAACCAAAAGCATACAAGAAGTGATTGATACGGATATGGTTTTTGTCCATGCTCCCAATTGCTTTCTTATCTGTAACAATCATAATCATAAGTTCTATTGACTTTTTATAGTCAATAAGGATATTTAAATAATATAGATATAGTAATAATAAATGGTCAAGATACAGGAAAAAGGCAGTGGGCTTATGTTTTTCGGTGGTTTTGCTCATATATCTCTCTAGCAGACCACAACTCCTCCACTGCTTTTTTTCCTGAGAACTTCTCGTGTGCTGATAATGTGTTGTAAAATGAATTATATATGTGAGAATATTAAGATGCACGTAAAGTAAATGAGACACAATATTTAATGAAAGGTTCGGCTATGCCTACTTCCTCAGAGAGCAGAAACAATAACTTTTCCACTATGTAAAATAATATGGCTACAACTTAGTGTTTACAATATATATGGTTCACTGATTTTTTTATCTCTTGTAGAATTTCTCTCTACTCTTTTTTTCTCTCCTCTCACTCTCCCTTTTTCTTCCTTCTCTTCTTTCCTCTCTGCCTGGGCTCTCATTTCTTCTCAAATGGTGTGTAAAATGCAAGGGAAGGATGAAGCCTTTTTATAGGCAAGTTGATAGCTTCCCATGGATGTGTGGATGGCAAACAAACTTCATCATTATTTTTTATTTTTCTTTATGTGGGCTCCACGGATTGACATGAGAGTCCAACTATATTGCATTGCCAGAATCCATGTTCTATATTTGAAAGAGGTTGACCCCCTTGCTTCTCTCATGTTACAATCCTCCACCACACTCTTTAAACAAAGTGATTATTGGAATGACTTTCATGCATGGTTGAGGGTTATCCTTTAGATGAAAAAGAAAGAGTTAGATGGCTAATTGGAGAGAGGTGTTCTTTTCATACTCTAGTTTCAAAATATAACTTTTAGGGTCTACTAGGAGATATCTGAATCTCTCTTGCCAAGGCTTGGAAGAAATATGGGTTATTGCTTTTTTTTTTCTCAAAGACTATTGTTGACATCATGCTTTCATGCTTATCGTATTTAATACTATTACTAGTGGTCATGCCTATCACCAAGGACGGAACTGTGTACAGGCCCAAGTGGGCTCAAGCCTAGTGCAAAAATTGTAAAATACTAAACTGAGTGCATATTTTATATGGTTATTTTCACTCCTGAAAATATTAGCCCATTATCCCTAATGTAAGCTGATGTCTCCTTGTCTTGTGCTGTTTCTTTTCTTTAATATTAGTCCAACCCTTTTGACAAAAACAACAAATAAAGCTCATCACATTCCATGTTGTCTATAATATAATAAGCTAATAAAAAACAACATATCAGTATTGATAGTGAGAATAGCACGTGCCTGTTAGTTAAGAGTTTAGTATACACCCCCCCCCCCAGTCGACCCCAGTGTGGAAGGCCCCGTCGAAGTTGATTTTGATCGTGCCTGAAGGAGGGCAGCTCCAACAACTTGCACCTAGAGAGGCATGACTACCCGTAGGTTGGTCATTAGCACACCGGAACTCCTCCATATATAGGAGCACAAACTGAACGAGATCATGCGGCTGCGCGCTGCGTGCTACGCCATGTAACATCATTTCGGTTAGACCACAAGGCCCACATCACAACCATGGACAGAGCACGAGCATCGGACGTCAACTCACGCCAAGAGATGAAAAGCCAATCTGGTAAGGGTAAGTCAGCGTGCCTATCAGAGGAGAGAAGACCCGGAGCAAACGCCAGACCGCCTGAGCAACGGGCAATTCCGGAGGATATGCAAAGTTGACTCCTCCGCAGCTCCACAAATGCAGCACCCCAATGCTCTAAAGAGACCCGCCGCTTAGCAAGAGCACAACACGTAGGAAGGATATCATGGATACCACGCTAGGTACATAATTTAATCTTTTCAGGGAGCTTTGCATTCCAAACCCACTTCCACAATTGAGCCATGCCCGAAACCGAGGAAGATGGTGGGTCGGGTCAGTCGACAAAGTAAGAGCCACACGGTACTCTTAACAGAAAATTTTCCTTTATGGTCAAAATGCAAAATGAGGCAGTCTGGGGGAGACCAGAGGCTTAAAGGCACCCTGAGAATCTCCTCCACATCCAAAGGCAGGAACAGGGATGTAAGAAGTGGCATATTCCACTGCGGCTGGCTTGCTCCACAAATGAGGCTGCTGACTTTTAACTCTTCAAGCCCCACGACAGGAGGAGTAACCACCTCAAAGCTGGTTGGCCTAGGAGCCAACGGTCCCCCCAAACCTTAATATCGGACCCATTACCCACACGCCACCGAGAACCACGGGTAATAACCTTCATAGCAGAGAGAATGCTACTCCAAACAAATGATGGTTTGGAACCCGGACCGCATCCAGGAGAGAAGAGTGGGGAAAATACCTAGCCTTCAAAAGCTTGCTGATCAGAGAATCTGGGTTATGAAGGAGGCGCCACCCCTGCTTAGCAAGCATAGCAAGGTTGAACACATAGAGACTCCTAAAACCCAACCCACCCTCGCTCTTTGGGAGACCCAACTTTCCCCAACTCATCCAATGGATTTTACGCCTATCACCATGCTGACCCCACCAGAACTTTGCCATAAGTTGCTCAAGATCAGAACAAAAGTTTTTGGGTAGCAGGAAGCAACTCATAGTGTAAGTAGGAATAGCTTGGGCCACCACCTTAATTAAGATTTCCTTGCCTGCCATCCTAGGGTTGGTCCTGCCAACCCTGCATCCTCTTCCAAACACGCTCCTTTAGGCTCTGGAAGCAAATAATTTTTGAGCGTCCCACCACCATAGGCAACCCCAGATAAAGGTCATGGTGAGAAATCCCGTTGACGCCGAGTTGCTGGGCCAAGGTCCCCTTGAACGTCAATAAGGATATTTGAGCTAAAACCTACAGTACTCTTCCCACAATTAATTTTCTGTCCCCGAGGCCCGTTCATATAACTCAAGGATATGTCGTAAATGGTAACAGTTAGCCGAGTTAGCCTGAGCAAAGATAAAGCTGTCATCCGTAAAGAAAAGGTGGCTGACGCTTGATGCCCCACGACAGATGGTGATGCCCTGCAGCTCCCTACGACGCTCAGCCGTATTAAGCAGGGAGTAAGGCCCTCCGCACAGAACAGGAACAGGTAGGGCGAAATAGGGTGCCCCTACGAAGGCCCCTAGAAGGATGCAAGTTGCCCCGAGGCTCCCCATTAATAAGGAAGGAATAAGTAACTGTACGGACACAAGCCATCAACATTTCCACCCACTGAGAGTGGAACCCCAGCTTCAACATGATCTCCTCCAGGAAATTCCATTCCACACCGTCATAGGCCTTACTCATGTCTAGTTTAATCGCCATGCAACCCTTCTTGCCACGTCTACGCTTACGTAAATGGTGGGCCATTTCAAAAGCCACAATGAAATTGTCAAAAATCAATCTACCCGAAACAAAAGCAGAACTGGTTTGGGGAGATGATGTGATGAAGGAGTCCTTTTAAACGGTTTGCAAGAACCTTCGCCCCAATACGGTAGATAACATTGCACAGGCTGATAGGACGAATATGAGACATATTTCGGACCTCCATCACCTTAGGGATTAAAGCAACAGAAGTAGAATTGATCCTTGAGACTGCCCCCTGAACACCGAAAATACTCAGTGACAGCACGCACAACATCGTCCCCAACAATAGCCCAGGATTTTCTCGCAGAAAAAAAGGGGACATACCATCAGGCCCAGGAGCCTTGGAAGGATGCATTTGGAACAGAGCATGTTTTATCTCATCATAACAGAACGGCTGCATTAGGGAATGGTTCATCTCAGGTGAGACCCGACACTCCAGGCCATCAAGAATCTCCCCCATCCCCTCACCCTTAGCAGACGAAAACAACTGGGTGAAATAATCAAGAACCGTCTTCTCAATCCCAACATCGTCAGAATGCCACCTACCCTCCTCATCAAGAATACCCCGTAACAGGTTCCGCTTTCGGCGATGATTGGCATGCTGGTGGAAGAACTTGGAGTTTTTGTCCCCCGCTTTCATACATATACATGCCCAATTTACTTACTTCTTTTGCTTAGTTTCTTAGAATTTTGAGTTATTTGCCTCTCTTTGTGTGTTTTGTAGGCCAATAGAGCAAGAGAGCATAATTCATGCAATTAAAGCATGTTAAGGCCAATGAGGCAATATGGTGCAAAAACGTGCAA
Source organism: Prunus fruticosa (assembly GCA_018703695.1). NCBI lineage: Eukaryota > Viridiplantae > Streptophyta > Magnoliopsida > Rosales > Rosaceae > Prunus > Prunus fruticosa. The sequence goes on from CM031920.1 coordinate 29,333,966, forward strand.
GAGCTCGGAGACTGAAGTCGACATTCATTTCAGCGTTATCTTCTTCATCCGAGCTTGGATTGGGCCAATACTTGTGTGGTTGGATCAGAGACATTCTGAACTTCACAATGGACATCTTAAAGTTGTCATTTGATTCAGCCAAGCCCAATTCGTAAGCCCATGAAAGTACACATCATGCCTGACATAAGGATGAGCTGATGGATGCTTGGTCATGGTGAGCTAGGCATGAGGTATTGGTTTCCTGGATGGATGCTTGGTCATGCTGACATATTGATGAGCTATGGCTGCTGGTGGGATTTGTTGGTGAAGTGCAACAACCATTTCTGATTATCTAATGCAAGCGTGTTAGGTGAAATTTGTGTGGTTGGTGAACTTAATTGTATAATCTGATTCACCTAACCCTTGTGCCCATAAATAGGGAGTCTCTAGAGAGCCAGAATTTCATTCCATAATTTACACTTCCATTGTACACAAAGAGAGGGAAAGTTGAGAGTCACAAAGGGAGAGAAGGGATAAGGCAGGCAGCTGGGAGGCTTTGGCCTCCTGGCAGCCATGGAGATGAATCTTTTCCATCTCTAGCATGCTGTCCTTATCTTCTTCTCCTCCCTTTGTCTTTTATTTTCTTCTTGTATTTTCTTCTTGTATTTCCTTTGTTTTTCTGTTATTAGTTTTAATAAACATCTTGCTAGTCTTGTATCATGGTTTGAGTTTATAAAGTTTGATTTCATTCATGAATTCTTCTTCACTATTTTAATGGAGCTGTTTTGCATCCTTTGATTGATCACCTAAGGTTTTATGCGTTATGCTCTTGTTGGGAAGGTTTGGGGATCATCTTCATTCCATCCATTAGCAACTTATGTGATTTGGTTTCTAGGTCTCCTAATGTAAACACCATGCTTGGGGTCCTTGTGATGTTCAATGCAATTTGATCCAAACACCATGGACTTATTTGTGAGCATCTTCATGAGTGAATCAATTTGTTTACTTGCTGCCATAACATGATTAGAACAATTAGGGTGGATTCTAAAACAACACCATCTTGTCTTAAGTACTTTCTTTCTTCTTGTTTTGTTTCTCTTGTTTCCATTTCTGTTTTGTGTAGGAAAACTGAGTTGGATTATTCAATCACCAATCCCTGTGGAATCGACCTCGCACTTACATATGCTAAACTACCAACGGCTCGTGCACTTGCAAGTATCACAAGTTGAGGATGCAGTTAAACCCATTTTGGTGCAGCTGAATCTACGCAACAAGTTTTGGCGCCGTTGCCGGGATCGGTAACATTGCTTGATTCTATTTGGTTTTCCTACGTTTTATTTATTTTCATCTTTTTTATAACTGGACAGTTTCATGTTTTAAAGTTAATGAGGTTAATTGATAAGTTGTGTTTGTAGTCCAACGGACAAGGACAATTGCCTGACAAGCAAGAGAACTGGGTTTGAGTCCCAGCTTACACAACACAAAAAAAGAAAGGGTTCAAGTAGCCTGTTGATTATTGCTAGTTTCTGGTTTCATTCACTTGCTCTTAATTAAATATCTTGTTCAAGTTTACATAAACACCATATGACTCTTGGACCGATTAGTGAATGGATGGGTAGATATTGAAGACAAACACCATGTTTAAATTCTACTTGGTTCTTTATTGTTCTTCTTGTTCTTAATGGGTTTGGAATTTGTGTTTAGACTAAACACCATAGCTAAATACTTGTTCTGAATACTTGATTACAACCACACACCAAATGGATAATCATATTTGAGAAAGAACGAACTCCATAAGCTAGTTTGATTTACTTTGATGCTTGTTACTTTGAAGCATGGAATTAGATGTTTGTGGTGAAGTTGAATCCCTAATCTTGATGTTTTAGTTTAGTTTATCCTTTTCATTTATGTTCTGGTTTCCTAATCCAATAAATCTAAAAATCTGTTTCAAGTTTCCTTGTCTTTCTTTAAGCATTTCTGAAGTAGCTCAATAAGAAAGAGGGAAAGAGATGAGACAACCCAATCCATAGAAACATGGAGTATGGAGCAGCGGAGAAGTCGACCTCCAGCTGCTATGGCCAACCACTCTCCAGCTAATTAGTTCAAAGGGAGCATTCCGATCATATCTCTTTCATTTGTATAATAACTGCTACTCATGCTTAGTTTTTTCTCATTTTCTGTTTTGTTTTTGTTAGGGTTTTCTTTTCCTTGATGTGGGAGAACATGATGAGCAGCTGACCCAAATAATCAAAGAAGAACATGTGCTGCCATACTATGTGCATTTCCCACTCATTATCTTCAAGGGGAAGTTCTAAACTCTCTTTCTTTTATTTCTTCCATTTCATTTCTTTACCCTGGATTTCATGTCCATTTCATGCTTTTCATGGATTCGAACATTGAGGTCAATGCATCATTTAAGTTTCGGGGGTGCAGGAAGTTTTTTTTTCTTTTGTTTTTTTTAGTTTTTGTGTTTGTGTCTGAAAACGTAGGCTTCTTCATTGCTACAAAAATTTTATTTTCTGCTTCTGTTTTGAAAGTTTGGTTCGCGTTGTGTTCTTCATTTTTTCATGTTGAATCCAACGACATAAAGAACGTTAAATTTGACCAAGTGGTTTGAAAGTTACATGTCAAAACAGATTAGATGTTGAAATTGAGCAAATCAGCAATTTGAAACCTCACGTTTTTCTTTTATGTTTCTTTTTCTTTGAGTCATTTTCGGTTTTCCTTCCCACACCAATGATAAATCTTGAGTCTAACTTCTAATATGGCTCTTAGGAATTTGATAAGCATTGTGTTAGGTCTGAATCTTATTCTTTTGCTAGCTAAGTCTCACATAATTATGCTTGAGCTTTCTATGCACTTTAGTCATGATTATACAACTCTTGCATGTCTTACCCAATTGTATGCATTTTTGCTTGTGTGATTCACTGGAATGTTAAGTTATAACTAAGATATGATTTAGGCCATCTTTGTTAAACCTATTTCTTTTTCCTCCATCAACCCCTACAATACATATTCCATTGTAAACCCTTTTGTGCCCAAACACTTAGCCATTTCTTTCTATCACCTTATCATCCATTAAACACCCTACCATCTAGGGGACTTGTAGAGCGTGTTTGTATTTGAGATTGTATTGTATTCAAGGCAATAAATGAGCTATTAAAAAAAAAAAAAATTCAAAAGAGAAAAGAAGTGTGGCCAATGTAGTCACGACCCTAGGGTGATATAAGGAGAAATCAAGGTGATCTAGGGTGAAGAGCCGCAAAATTGGGCCAAATATTATACAAAGTGTGTAAATGTCAAAACCAAATTGTGAAGTGATTCAATTGCAAAATCTGGTGTTGTGAGCTTTTCAATTTCTGTGCCTTACATTTCAAACGTCCATGATCTTGTTTACATATTATGCTCTACTTTGTTCCTTAGACTTTGTGTTTTCATATCCATTCTTTTTCTAACCATTACCATAACCCCTTACATCCATAAGTAAAGTCCTACTGATCTTGGTTTAGCTTGGCAAACTTGTGCTCATTCTTGCAGGAATTCATATCGTTGTTTGAGAAGCATGAGTTGTATCTTCATGGCTACTTCACACACACACCTTCAACATGATTTGTGTGAGATTGTGGTAGCACTTGAATAATGTTTAGAACTTCCTTAGTGCTTGTTTTGTTCCTTGTTGAGCCATGTCTATGAAGTTTAACATTTTTGACCGGTTGGAAGGTTAACGTCTTTGTTTTTGTTTTTGTTTTTGTTTTGCTTAAGGACTAACAAATCTATTAAGTTTTCTAACCATTTTGTTTTGTAGAGTCAGTAAAACGTTTGTGGGTATTGTATTCTGTTAAACCCTCAGGAGACACAACTCCTCCTACTAGGGATGCCTAGAGGTTTAAAGGCTTGTTGCATACGCTCAATGCAATCGAGTTACCTACGAAAGTGGTCTAGTTAACTTCTTGTTTTGTTTTATCTTTGTTTTTCTTTTGTTTTGCTCGAGGACTAGCAAAATCTAAGTTTGGGGGTGTGTTAAGCTCATATTTTCATACATATACATGCCCAATTTACTTACTTCTTTTGCTTAGTTTCTTAGAATTTTGAGTTATTTGCCTCTCTTTGTGTGTTTTGTAGGCCAATAGAGCAAGAGAGCATAATTCATGCAATTAAAGCATGTTAAGGCCAATGAGGCAATATGGTGCAAAAACGTGCAAGAGCTTGGAGACTGAGGTCGACATTCATTTCAGCGTTATCTTCTTCATCCGAGCTTGGATTGGGCCAATACTTGTGTGGTTGGATCAGAGACATTCTGAACTTCACAATGGACATCTTAAAGTTGTCATTTGATTCAGCCAAGCCCAATTCGTAAGCCCATGAAAGTACACATCATGCTGACATAAGGATGAGCTGATGGATGCTTGGTCATGGTGAGCTAGGCATGAGGTATTGGTTTCTGGATGGATGCTTGGTCATGCTGACATATTGATGAGCTATGGCTGCTGGTGGGATTTGTTGGTGAAGTGCAACAACCATTTCTGATTATCTAATGCAAGTGTGTTAGGTGAAATTTGTGTGGTTGGTGAACTTAATTGTATAATCTGATTCACCTAACCCTTGTGCCCATAAATAGGGAGTCTCTAGAGAGCTTAGAGAGCCAGAATTTCATTCCATAATTTACACTTCCATTGTACACAAAGAGAGGGAAAGTTGAGAGTCACAAAGGGAGAGAAGGGATAAGGCAGGCTGCTGGAGGCTTTGGCCTCCTGGCAGCCATGGAGATGAATCTTTTCCATCTCTAGCATGCTGTCCTTATCTTCTTCTCCTCCCTTTGTCTTTTATTTTCTTCTTGTATTTTCTTCTTGTATTTCCTTTGTTTTTCTGTTATTAGTTTTAATAAACATCTTGCTAGTCTTGTATCATGGTTTGAGTTTATAAAGTTTGATTTCATTCATGAATTCTTCTTCACTATTTTAATGGAGCTATTTTGCATCCTTTGATTGATCACCTAAGGTTTTATGCGTTATGCTCTTGTTGGGAAGGTTTGGGGATCATCTTCATTCCATCCATTAGCAACTTATGTGATTTGGTTTCTAGGTCTCCTAATGTAAACACCATGCTTGGGGTCCTTGTGATGTTCAATGCAATTTGATCCAAACACCATGGACTTATTTGTGAGCATCTTCATGAGTGAATCAATTTGTTTACTTGCTGCCATAACATGATTAGAACAATTAGGGTGGATTCTAAAACAACACCATCTTGTCTTAAGTACTTTCTTTCTTCTTGTTTTGTTTCTCTTGTTTCCATTTCTGTTTTGTGTAGGAAAACTGAGTTGGATTATTCAATCACCAATCCCTGTGGAATCGACCTCGCACTTACATATGCTAAACTACCAATGGCTCGTGCACTTGCGAGTATCACAAGTTGAGGATGCAGTTAAACCCATTTTGGTGCAGCTGAATCTACGCAACAACGTACAAGGGTCAAGATGCAAAACAGACGATAGAGGGAAATGGTCCTGCCAGTTCCACGTTGCCAAAGCCCGGTCCAGCCGTTCACGTATGACTTCACCAGCATAGTTTCGCTTCCAAGTAAACTTGTAGCCAGAGAAACTCAAGTCCTGAAAAGCACAGAAATCCACAACCCCACGAAAACCTTCCATTTGCCGATCACTACGAGGGAGCCCCCCCTCATTCTCATGAGCAAAGAGGAGCTCATTAAAATCACCAACACAAAGCCAAGGTAAATGATTATGCAGACCCAGCTGAGAAAGCAACACCCAGGACTTATCCCGGTCGGCGGTTGCCGGAAAGCCGTAGAAGCCTGTGAGACGCCACCTCCCAGCCACCCTAATAGAACCAACTTCAGCATCAATAAAGTGATCCGAAAAAGACTTAATAAACAACTCAGTATCATTGTTCCATAGTAGAGCCAAACCACCAGACTGGTCCCTGGAACTCACGGCCAGAACATGCGAAAAACCAAACCTTATTTTCAACTTGTTCATATGACCACTACTACAACGAGTTTCACAAAGGAAAACGATCGCGGGAGATTCTTTTCAGATTAAACTCTTTAATCCATTAACTGTCCAAGGGTTCCCAAGTCCTTGGCAGTTCCAGCATAGGATATTCATTGGGACCGGCGGGCTGAGCCGAAGTAGCCTCCACCGATGAGTTCATTGTAGTTGGGCCAGGATGGGACTTAAAACGTTTTTGGGTTGGTAGGTCATCCCCAAATTGAGCAACATGCAAGCGTCTCTTAGCAGGAGTGAGGTCAGGAGGAAACACAGAAGCAATACATTTTGTCATACGTCCTTTGCTGCTGGTCTTGCATGACCAACCATGCACAAAATTACTGTCAACCCCTTGCCGTCTAGTTCCCATAATGCGCTCAGTGGTTGGGCCAAGAAGGAAAGAATCAGACCCAAGTGGCGAGGCCACATCTGCCACATGGTTTCCCAAAATAGGGCCCAAGCAGGAGCCCAACGATTACCCAAGGCCGAATAGATGGTGGTCAGGATGAGTTACCAATGGCCCACTTGACAAGATAGCAGCAGGTGTCCTATAAAGATTTTTAGAACTATCAGTGTCAGAAGGCAAGACATGTGCACGAGAAGGAAAATTTCTTCCACTTGAAGGTTTCAAAGAGATCGTTGTATTCATATTGGAATCATGAATCAGTGTGCCAAAGAGCATAGATTGGTTCCCAAATTCCATGGGGTAAAGTCCCATCCCAAGCGCCAGAGAATGTTCCTCCGACAAAATGGCGGTGGAGGCAAGACCAAGACCAGGCACAGAACTCAAGTGCAGGCTGTCCACCTGTTCCGCTGTCAGTGCTTGGATGTCAGATCCAGCGGTGCCCCCGAAACCAAGACCAAGAGTGTGGTCAACACTTGCCACTGGATCAGAGTAACGCCGACTAGGTGCACGACGGCGACCTCTTGGTTGGGGAGGTGCTGTAAATAAAGTATCGAGACTTGGTGCAGGCCCAGTGCCCATCCATTCTCCGAAGAGCTGCTCTGATTGGGTTCGCATAGTAGCAGTAACAAAACTACAATCTTTTTCCCCATGGCCAAGACGCCCACAGGCAAAGCAGAAGTTTGAGAGTTTCTCATAACAAAATGCAATCCACAGTTTGGAATGATCTGACCATGGTAGACCAAACCCAGGTGGAAGGGGTTTACTTATGTCAACCAAAACTTAGAACTCGGAGAAAGCCCCGAAGACCACCTGCTTGGATTGGGTCCTCAACTTGCAAAACTTCACCAATAAAACGCCCAAGAAGATTAGCTTTTGCAGTGGTCATATCTTTCAAAGGAACACCATGTGCTTGAACCCAAAAAGGTATAAGGTGAAATTGAATTTCTTCAATAGCCAAATCAGATGGCCAAGGTTGAATGGAAGAAGAGAACCCCATAACTGACCAAGGCCCGGTATCCAGGATCCTTTTGGCCAGTGTCGCATCACTGACAGTAATAGCAAAGATTTTATCCTTCACCTCCACTATTTTGGCTTCACCAAAACCGCTCTAGGCCTTCTTGAGAATTCCTTTTGCAGCTCCCCTGTCTGGGGGTTTGTCTGCAATGATTGTTCCAGCTAACATAGTCCCAACCTGGACCCCACCAAGGTCAAGACTATCCCATTGTTGAAGGAGCTAGTCAGCACTTAAAGTATTCTCTCTCATTTTGAAAAAAGAAAAAGTGGGTCGATGGTGAAAAAAAACAGTAAGGGATAGGAGGTAGGTACAAGTGAAGGGAGAGAGTTTAAAGGAAAAAGGGGAGGGTAGTTTAAAGAGCTGAATTGTGGTTTCAGGGTAAAGATGGAGGAGAAAAAAAGTAAAGAGTGTAAGGGTAGGTGAGGATTTGGACAGAAAGAAAGGTAGACGTGGAAAGAGATGAGATTTGGAATTTGTAGTTGTCTAGGAAGAACTCAAACCAAGTTGGAAAAAGAAGAACAGTAATATCACAAAGGATATGGAAACTCTCAGGTAGAGAGAGAAGCTCTCAAGAAGAGAGAGAATACTATATAGGGACGAAAATGGGAGATTTCTGGCAGCCCTTGCGAAGCGTGTGTTATTTGCTAGTTCTGCGGAACATGTTGAGTGCCTGGTGGCTCTTGAGGCTGTTCGGTTTTGGTGGAAGATGGGGGGCAGACGGTCAGGTTTGAGGGTGACTCGCTCAATACTATCCAGGATGTTCTCTCTTCCGTGGTAAACTTGTCCCCCTTGGGGCAGCTTATCGAAGATATTCAATCTAGCTTGCGGGATCATTGGAGGGATTGCTTTAGTTTTGTTCGCCGTGAGGCCAATGGTGTAGCTCATTGTTTAGCAAAATTTGCTGTTAACTGTTCGCACCCATGTGAATGGGTCGAGGTGCCCCCTGATTTTATTCAGGACGCCCTTGATGTCGATAGTTGTACTCGAGGTCAGGCTTTTCGCCCCCCTCGTCCTTCTGCTTTGTTATTATGAGTATTCTCTCCTCGTACGCGAGGCTCTTCAAAAAAAAAAAAAAAAAAAGAGTTTAGTATAGTGTGCCAAGTGTAAGATTGTGATTGGTTGTTCTCCTAATCTAGCGGTTAGGCTATTATAAGGCAAATGTCTATATGATCATTCTTATTAAGAAAAGTACACAAAGCTTTTCTTAACCGTCTCTCTCTTCTCCTCTTCTTCTTCAACTGTTATCATGGTATCAAGAGCCTGTCATGGCTGACGTCAATCCTGTATCAATCCTAAATTTTCCGCAGCACGATATTTCTTCCTCTCTCCAAATTGCGTATGTGTTCTTCTTGTTTCCTCTATGCAATCTTCTAAAACCCTAAAATCCTAATTTCTTTTCTTTTCTTTTCTTTTCTTCGATCCTCTCAAAATGGTTATTGTAGCTCAGCTTGCTCTCACACAATCGCCGATTTCTTCATTGATTCCAAGTGTCGGAAACACAGTTCCTGTGAAGCTTGACAAGTCTAATTTTGTTACCTGGAATTTCCAAATGGGTTTACTTCTTGAAGGCAATGGCATTATGGGGTTTCTTTATGGTTCTATTCCATGTCCCTCTCAATTTGTTGATTCTTCTTCAGATTCTGCAACAAGAATTGTATCTGATGCCAACAAGGTATGGAAGATTCATGATAAAGCTTTAATGGTGTTCATTACTGCTACTCTCTCTCTTCTGTAATTTCTTGCATTATTGGGAGTCAGAGTGTTAAAGAAATGTGGACAAGTCTCAAAGAGTGTTTTGCTGATGTCTCTAGACCAAGTATTTTTCATATGAAAACTGATTATAGACTATCAAGAAGGGTCTGAGAAGATTGATTAGTATTTTCAAAGGATTAAAGATGCGCGACCCAGCTTTCTACAGTTGGGGTTGATATTTTTGATGAAGACATTGTTATTCTTGCCTTAAAAGGTCTTCCTTCAGAGTATAACACTGTCAAAGCTGTTATTCGAGGCAAAAAGAAGGTGGTTTCCTTGAAAGATTGTCGCTTCCAACTCAAAGTTGAGGAAACTACACTTGAAGAGACTACAAGTCAAGTTCCACTTTTGAATGCCATGGCTACTAACCCAATTCTAGGTTCTACCTCTGTTATGTCTTCATCCTCTCTTAGATCACAAGCATCTGCTGGTTCTTACCCCAATTCAGCACCTTCTCAGTTTCAACAATCTTATCCTTCTTAAGGGTCTTACCGATATCCTTCTTCTCAAGGCTATTCCTCTCAACAAGGGTATCAGTCTCATAATTTTAGGCCTAAGGGTAAATGGAAGATGTATTATGATCAAGGTCCTAGATAACCTACTCGAAATTATTCCCCCAATCCTTCTAATGGAATTCTGGGCACACCTCAATTTCCTTCATACAATGGTGTTCCATTTGTCAGATATGTAACAAGAAGGGTCATATTGCAGCAACTTGCATCCATTGATCTACTACTCCTCAGTTTCAACCTATTGAAGTGGATCCTTGTCAAATCTGTTGGAAAAATAATCACACAACTGCTACTTGCTTCTATAGAGATAGCCCTTCTTCTCAAGGTTCTTCCTCTCAAGGCATGACTACTATGACTGCTTAAGTTCATCCTACTATGCCTTAACAAGAATATTGGATGGCTGACTCCGATGCAACCAACCATATGACAGCTGATATCTCTAATATCATGGTTGTTGCTCCATATCCCACTAATGAGACCATTGCAACTGCAAATGGTGCAGGTTTGCACATAGCACATATTGGAAAATCGTCTCTTATTACTCATTTGCATTCTTTTGCATTGAATTCTGTCTTACATGTTCCACAACTATCTGTTAACTTGTTATCTCTCAATCAATTATGCAAGGAGAAGAAGTGTCGATGTATTCTTGATGATTACTCTTGGTGTATACAGAACAAGATTATAGGCAAGACTTTGTTTCAGGACTCAGTAATAATGGACTCTATATTTTGCCTGCTCTTTCTTCTTCAAGCTCTACAACTAAAGCTGCATTTCTTGGGAATAAAGTCACCTCTGACTTGTGGCGTTGCAGATTAGGTCACCCTCCCAATTTGATCACTAGTTTTGCTTTGGCAAAGTCTCACATCCATTTTTCTTGAGATATAGACCGTCATGTCTGTCAAGCTTGTTTGAAAGGCAAATTTACAAAGTTACCTTTTTCTCATGTAGTGTCCAAATCTCATACACCTTTTGAAGTCATCCACTTAGATGTTTGGGGCCCAGCTCCTACTGTTTCTCTTGTGGGCTATAGGTATATTATGTAACCTTCATTGATGAATGTACTCGGTATACTTGGATATTTCCTTTGAAATACGAATCAGAAGTTTATTCTACATTTGTTCACTTTCATGCCTTTGTGTTCACTCAGTTTGGTGTTCAAATTAAGATTCTTCAAAGTGATGGAGGCGGTGAATGTATTTGCTCACTTTTTCAGCAAGTTTTGGGTTCTAAAGGTATGATACATCATAGATCTTCTCCACATACACCAGAGTAGAATGGTCTGGCTGAAAGGAAGCATAGACATTTAATTACTACTGATGTTACTTTGTTACAAGCTACTCCTTTATCTAATCTCTATTGGCTTCAAGCATGTGCCATTTCTACCTATCTTATCAACAGAATGCCATGTTCATAACTTGCCAATACCTCTCCTTTTGAGGCTTTGTTTAAGACAACACCAAATCTTTCTCATCTCAGAATTTTTGGATGTGCCTGTTATCCTTCTTTGAAGCATGTTGTTACCAATAAGTTACAATCCAAGAGCACTCAATGCATCTTTTTGGGATATGCTTCTAATTACAAAGGATATATTTGTTTTGATCCCAAGGCCAAGAAATTTCTTGTTTCTCGACATGTTATTTTTTATGAGACTACTTTTCCAGGCACTTTATTACTATCACCAGTGTCTGCTTCTTCTTTGTCTCCACCTACCATCACTACAAGGAAAAACCTTTTTTGCGACGAAATATTTAGCGACGAACCATATTTTGGTGGCCAAAATGAGGTATCAGCTACGAAACGATTCCAGTTGGTCGCCAAAAGGTTCGTGATATTTAGACATCCGTGATGACTTGAGTCAACTAAATAGAGACTAATTTCTTTGAAAGGGCGACGAAAGCTTTTGGTGGCTAGACTAGGTCATGGCGACCAAATATATATTTGGTCGCGAATTTCTGAATTGTGTTCGCGCGAAAATCTAAAAGTTTTGGCGACGAAAATATTTGGTCGCTGAGGTTCAATGTTTTGTCGCTAAATTAGAATTCGCGCTTAAAAATTTCGTGGGGTCGGCGACCACTTGTTTTTCGTCGCAAACCATCGTGCTTGGAAAATTTAAGCCATAAAACGACTTAGTTTTATATATGTTAGCTTAAGGGCGACCAAATAGTTTTTGGGGCCAATCTAGAGAGTATAAATACAAAAATAAAAAATAAGTAATTTCCAACTCGTTATTTCCTCTCTGACCCATTCTCCGCTGCTCTTACATTGGCAAAGCAATCCTCCACCAACGTCGCAGAGCAATCCTCCACCGACGTCGGCGAAGAGATCCTCCATCTCGCACGCCTTTCCATACCAGTGTAAGAATCGACGGCCATCTGAAAACTCCATCTCCGAAATCCTCCTCACTATGTGTTTCAGCGGCAAGCTTCTGGTGAGTCTACCTTGTCTCGCTTACCTTCATTTTCTTTTGAGCTCTGATTTTCAGTTGTAGATTTCATTTGGTTGCTGAGAAAATAACCAAGGAAAATCAGAAATAGATACCCAGGAATTTAAATTGGACCTGATTTTCAGTGCTTGTTTTTCCTTTTTGATATCTTAAATGCTTGAACATTCAATTGTCCAAGTATTCTGAATAAAATGACTTTTCCTTTTTCCAGTAGGTATTGTGGGTTCTGTGTCAAATTTGAGTAGGGTTTTGTGTCTGATATGAATGGCCTGTTTTCCATTTGATGTTGGTTCTGAGTCAAATTTAAGATGATTCACTTGCACACGTACCTAGCATTTATTTCATTTTTTATATTTTAATGCTTTGAGTCTGATTGATTGTTTTCGAAGTCATGAATGTTTGCTTGATACTTCTGGATTAAATCTGAATTTCTTTACTATCCGTGGGAAGAAAGAATATAACAATTCATTTATATAATTTAAGTAAAAAGTTAGAAGTTGGAAGTTGGTCATGTGGGTGTGTTCGTTTCAAGGTTTCTTTGCCTTTGTCTGTGAGCTTATGGTTTTGTTGTTGTTATTATTATTGCCAATGTAGATTATTGAGTTCTCTTTATAGTTTAGATATAAGCTAGTTGTAGAGTTGTCTCTATATTTATATATAAGCTAGCTGCAGGGTCATGGTCCCATAGATTAACTCGTCAGTTTAGCAATTATTTTTCTTTCCCTTATAGTACTGGTGTTCTAGTGTAGTACCACTTAATTGGATGATAGAATTTAACTGATGGAGTATCATCCTTCAATGCTAGTTTGATTGTTTTGGAAATCCTTTTCAAGCTCTTCCAGCCACCTTTTTTTTTCTTTTTTAACGAACCATTTTGGCTTTATGTGATGATCACTGGTTGCTTGAATTTTATGCAAGGTAATTCAATTAGCTTCAAGGGTACATTTTTGTTAATTTTGAAATGGTTTTTGTCATCATTTAGGGCATATATAATTAAAAACTGTAAAGAATAATAATTTGTTTTGGAATTGAGATGAAGAGCCTAATTACTAGTTTTAGATCATTCATATACTACACGAGAGACATGTGATCTTAAGCCTGATTTTATTCATTGTACATGTTATAACTGTATAAAGTGGATGTGTTGACTACAATATTCTTTTGAACCATTTGGTTTTCTGTTTAGGCTTTTATCTTGGATATTTGGTGCTTCCTGTGATGTCTTATTATGTTACTATTTTGAGTTAACTCAGAAAAATAATGTTTTTGTTTAATGATGAGTAGTGAAACTTAGAGGGCGAAGGCATACTATTTTGAGTTTGAATACTAATTTGGACTCAAGCCCTCCAAAAATATAGTAACAGATTTGTGTTTTTTATTCTTCTTTTTTACGATAGGGTGTTTAAATTACTTGCTTAAGAGGCTATATTTGCTTAAGAGGTATGGATAGCTAAAAATCTGGCTTCTGGCTTCTTCTTTTTTTTCTGACTTGTGTCATGGGTTTATTATGTCTAACTGTTTTATTTTATTTTATTTTTATTTTGTAACTTTTGTTTGCAATAGGTTGTTTGAAATACTTTCTTAAGAGGCTATATTTGCTTAAGAGGTATGAATAGCTACGATTCTTGCGCCGGCCTTCATTTCTTTTTTTTACTGGTTTCATGGGTTTAGCTAAGTTGTGCAAAGTAATGTGGAAAGAATCTTATAAAAAAAAAATTGTTAGCATGATACTTACCCTTAAAAAACATATTTAATGTGGAATCTCTCTTTTTATAATTTTCCTGTGAAAGAGTTATTAGCTTGTCAATCTAGAGTTATTAGCTTGTCAATCTGTGAAAGAGTTATTTGCTTGTATCTATATAAGTGTTTTATCTAATCATGTTATGAAATTTTGGTTTGGGCAATATATACAAGGGTGAGTCAATGTTTCTATTTGCATTGAAAAATTATAACTAATACTTGTTTTGTTTATGGTTAATTGATATTAGTTCATGTTTGATGTGGACTTAACGGATCCTGACTTGCACGAGCAACACCTCCCCCTGAAAAGATGTTTGGTACTCGAAGGACTCTAGAAGAGTGACATTATTTGGTTGATACGTTGTACACAAATGAGTAATATCAAGTATTTAATGTCTCATAACATCGCAGTTTTCATTTTTTGATTGGGAACTTATTCTAAGTATCAAATAGAAAAAGAAAAAAAAATTAACAATTCATGTATATAATCAAAACAGAAATGTTGCAAGGCCAATGCTGAGAACAGAGGAAAAAAAAAAGAAAAAGAAGTTTGATCATATATACATGGGGTCACATTCTTTCCTAAAACACATGGAAGGTGTTAAAGAGGTTTATAATTTTAGGCCACTTGAAATATTTCTTTATTTATTATATTGTAATAATTTCAAGTATTTCTCATTGTCTTTTTGTTGGGAAAATGTAGAAGGGTGAAAATCCTACATACATTAGCTCCTGGAACAACATGTGTATGTGTAAGGATAAGAGCATGTCGATCAATGAGGCTGCTGAAATTAAAGGGGTAAGGAATACATAAACCTGCTGACAATTAACTATTGACTTGCATATATATGTGACATGCATGTACTCTTCATAGCTTTTTAGTTTATAATCTGCAATCAAAAACAAAATCAGCCGACTGGTCATGCAAGTTTTTGACGACCCATTATTTTAGATGCTAATTGTGTACCTTGGTTTTAGCATCATATAAAGACTTTATCCATTGCAAATAGAACTAATTAATTAGAAATACAAAGAAGATATGTGTAAGTTTTCTAAATTTTCCATGATCTTATATATTGATGACCAAAAAAACGTGCATGCTAAGATTGTTTTGAAATTGAGCTGCCTGCAGTTGTACTTCTCTTCCTCTTTGGAGGCCCAATTCCAAACTCCAATTAAACAAATTCAGTTCTAACAACCCGTTGTGCTCTTAGAAGTTAAAATTTAGGCCCAATTATAAGGGGGCCATGTTGCTGGGCAAATATTTATAATCCCTGTTTTTTCGAAGTTTCTTGTTTGTATTGTGCTTTGGGGAGATGCAGAAAAAGGATCTTATCAGACCTGTGAGTATTTTCAAACTTTCTGCAATCTGTATATCCAAAGAGATATATTCCATTGTTTATGTTCATTTTCCTTTTATTATTTGCTTCAAGTTGATTTTATTTTTGTTTGTGACTGATTTGGATAATTGGCACTGCTAATTTATGAACGCCATTGGTGGTACTAGCATCCCATTCACTTCATTCTTTTTATGCATTTATAATATTGACATATCTTTATTTTGCTTCTTTTTGTAGAAGAAGATGAATGAAGAGTATAAGAAGGCCAAGCAACAAGTGGCAGAGAGTTTAGGAACTCCACTAGATCAAATCGCACTTCCTATCCCACAACAGTTAGAGATCATGACTGCAGAACATGGGGTTGCAAAGGGCAAGAGGATTCGAGGCTTGGTTCTAGTCTCCGAGTGGAGAGTTCTCATAGTGGTCGAGTTGCCTCCTCTTTTGCTGCAGAGAAAAAGGTTGAGGAACTTCAAGGCACAGTTGGTGAGTTGAAAGGCATAGTTTGTGAGATGGCACAGTGGGTAAACTTTTGAATGTCATTGAGTGGATGCGGTCCTGTACCCTCACATTTAGATGTTCCATCCCAGCATATTGGTGATTCTTCTTGTGATGGTGATCAAGGTAATAGTGGTGGTTCACGTAATGTTTATGATGATCTTGATGATATTGTAAATATTCATTAGGTTGTGTGTACATCTACATACTTGATGGTTTTTATATGTATCATACCTTGGGGGGTTCTAGAGGGTTTCTATATCTAGCTACTTGATGGTTTTTGTATCTTTAGCATACCTTGGGGTTTTTTGTATCTAGCTACATTGATGTATGCTTAAACTAGTATCTTTTGAACAATAATTATGCGATTTTTATTAATTTCATCTATTTAGTGTTTTTCAGAAACTTTATGGACTAAATAATATTCTGTTACAAAGCTTGACACAAATTTTTATTTCGAAAAAAAAAATCTGTACACTTTTGGCGACGAATTTCTTTTCGTCACTCAATCTGACAGCAGTTTTTAGCGACCAATATATTCGTCGCCCATTCAGGAAACCAACTAAAATATTCCACAAATAAACTCCCATCTTTGGCGACCAAACATATATTTCGTCGCTAAATAATTCCATTTCGCCGGAATTTTTGGTTTTTTGGCGACAACTCCCTCTCTATAGGCGACCAACTTGGAGCTAATTGGCGACGACATGTTTTGGTCGCTAAGTTATTTTAGCGACGAAATTCTTTTTCGTCGCATGGTACTTTTAGCCACGAGCTTGCAGCGACGACCTTGGCGACCAAAAATATTCGTCGCTATTTGGCTTTGGCGACGAAATATCATGTAATAGCGACCAACTGGTTTCGTCGCTAAAAGGGATTTTCCTTGTAGTGCATATCACTTGCTCCGGTTTCTGGTGGTTCCTTTTCTTTTCCACCACATGATTTTTCACTACAACTTATTCCTCAGTCAAGTTCTTCATCCTCTATGGCATCATCTTCTGTCTCTCCTTCTATCATGGATAATGAGGTTGTTGTTGTTGATTCTCCATCTATGTCTTCACCTCAATCTATTTCTTCCTCTCAATCCTAGGATTTACAAGAGGTCTTCCCTGTTGCTCCTCAGAATGTTCATCCAGTGCAGACTAGAAGCAAAAGTGATATTTTCAAGAGACGAGCTTTATTGTGTGCCCCATCTCAATAATCTTCACTTTCTATGCTTGATGTTGAACCTACTACGTATGCTTTTGCTGCTAAGTGTTCTCAATGGCAAACTGCCATGCAAGAAGAAATAGATGCTCTCCACTCTCAAGGGACTTGGACTCTTGTCCTTCTACCTCCCGATAAAAATTTGGTTGCCTGCAAATGGGTATATCACATTAAAAAGAATTCTGATGGTTCAGTGGCTCGTTACAAAGCACGATTAGTTGTTAAAGGTTTCTCTCAAGAAGCTTGTATTGATTATTCTGAGACATTTAGTCCTGTGGTTAAGCCAACAACAGTTAGGCTTGTTCTTGCTCTAGCTGCTCATTTTGGTTGGAAACTCAAGCAATTGGATGTCAAGAATGCTTTTTTACATGGCATTCTCCATGAAGAGATATATATGACTCAACCTCAGGGGTTTATTGATTCTAAGTCTCCTACTCATGTATGTAAATTGGTTAAATCTTTGTATGGTTTAAAGCAAGCTCCTCGTGCTTGGAATTAGGGACGGATCCACAGAGGAGCAAGGGTGGTCAAGTGACCCCTGCAACCCCTGGAATCCTCCATTAGAGGGTGGAAATTTGACCCCTGCAACCTGTTTGATGAAAGTCCCCAAAGGGGCTGCCTGTTCTGCCTTTGCTCCTCCTCCTCCTCCTCTAGCGCGTCAATTTTTTTTTTGCTCCTTTGACGTCAAAATGACGTCGTTCCACTTATGTTTTTTTAAAAACTTGGCGAAAACGACGTCGTTTTGGCTCAGGTAAAAAAAAAAAAACTGAAAGAGGGCAGGCAAGCTGCCTCCCGATAACTCCCCATCCCCAAATGAGTTTTCACTCATTTTTTCCATTTTCAAACAAACCCCCCCCCCCCCCCCCCCCCACTCCCCTCTTTTTAATTTTATAGTTTTTTAGCAGTTTAGCTGTTTCTGCTGGCTTTCTCTAGCACCATTTCTGGCTGCCTCCTAGCTTTGCATGTGTTTCTTTTCTTTATGCTTCGTTTGGTTGTTGTGCTGGCCTATTTTGGCTGTGTTTGTGAAGATCTTTTTGCCAAATTTTTTATAAAAAAAACCTTAAATCCCCAAAACCCCTAATCCTAGCAGACGACATCCTCATTGGTTAGTTTTAATAAATTGGGATTTTTTAAATTAGATTGTATATGCTTTAGTTATATTATATCTTGATAAATTGGATTAGTTTTTGTGTTTGTTAATTAATGAATATTCTTATTCATTTTTTGTTTTATCAGTTGTTGGGAATTTATTTTGGTTAGTTTGAATAAATTAGGGGTTTTTGAATAGATTGTATATGTTAGTTTGTATGCTTTAATTAGGATTTTTTCAAATACAATTTACCTTTAAGAGAAAGAAAATTTCTAGATTCGATCCCTCTTGGAATGATTGATTTACTATATTTCTTCCTACCTTGGATTTTAAAGTTTCTACTTCTGATCCTTCAATGTTTATTCGATCCAAGGGTGATTCCACTACTACAATTATGGAAAACCACGACCCTTATTAGACGACTGTAAAACTAAAAAACTGTCGTATTTTTAAAAACTAAGAAATATCATGACGGTTCCTTCTAAAACGGTCGAAATTTAAAACACGCTAGACAAGATTACGACGCTACCTTCTAAAACACCGTCGTGCTTGAAAAGGCGCTGGACAAAATTTTACTTAAGTTAAAAAAATTTACACCAGCTCGCTCTCTCTCTAACATTCTCTCTCGCGACCTTTTCAGAAAACCCTCCCTCTCTCTCAACTCCCTTTCTCATCTCTGAAACAGCGTCTCCATGGCACCGTCTTGGTCATTGAGCTTGTTATCTAGGTCACAGATCTCACCGTCCAGTTCACTGAGGTGGCCATATCCTTGCTTCCATGTCACTGAGGTCGCCAAAAGTATCGCCTCCACGATTTTCACAAGGAGGAGCAAGAAGCCCTTGCCAACCGCATGAACAACATCAAGCACGATCTCCTCCCTCACGTCGTCGAGGTCAGCAACCATCTCCTTGCGCAGTTGTGGTCAATGAGGGTTTTAGTAAGAGATTTGGGGCTTTTTCTATTTCAAATCCCTAGTATCCTTTTACTGTTTAGATTTGATTTTCAGTAGTTTTCAAGTATCATACAACTCATACTCTCTCCACTTCTTTGATTGATTTATTTATTTTAATTATTTACATGTTATATTTTTTTTCCATTTGATTCTAAGATGTTGCTCTGTTTGCGTTTCATGCTTTTGATTAATTTACAAGGAAAATTTGGCTATTTGATTACTTGTAAATTTGACTTACCATTTGGCTCTCATTTGCAGGGGATTTGGGCCGAACCTCTGATTCAAACAAGACACTGGGCTCTCCATGTAACATCCAATCAATTCTAACTTTTGAAACAGATCAATCCGTAGTGTTTGCTAGTCATGTCCATGCCTATGAACGCTTTGTAAGTGCTCAAAATAAACATTTTGAAACAGATCAATCCCTTTTATGCAATGCTTTAATGTTCAATAAATCAGTTGTTGCTCTGTTTGCCTTGTATATTAATCATAAGTTACAGTTCCTGATACCATGTCAGTTGTTGATCATATGATTTAGCATGACATATGCCAATCAGTGTGAAGGTAGCTAGTTCAAGGGAAGGGGGCTTGAGGAAATAGTCTCAAGAAGAGTTTATCAGCAAGAACTACATTTGCTGCATCTGAAGGGTGAGTGAAGTTTGCATTTCTCCAATTCTATGGTTGTGTTGTGTTTCTCTTATTGGTAGGTAGGTGGATTTTAGATTTTTAGTTTGTTTTTTTGTTTTTAAGGAATGCAAGTGTTTGTAACTCTTTGATGAGATCAGAATAACGGATGCTTCTTGATTACCTGTGTAGGTCCATTCTTTTTTGCAATTATTTAGTGTTGGATAATATGCTGTTGTTGGACAAAAGACCAAGCACTTGATATTTTACCCGTAGCCCATCTTGTTTCTTATATGTTTTAAGCAACAAATGCAACAGCCAAAATGAAATGCATGCTCTCATATGTCATCGTTGTTGGCAAGTATAGAGCCATCTAGTGCATATTCAAGATATGCGAAAGTAAGTACCTTGCTTGGTTGCTTAAATTAATGAATTTGACTTCCTAATGAGATGCATGCTAATTTCTCAACAATCCATGCTCAAATGGAAACATTTGGTCTTTTCTCCATGTTTACAAATATCCAAAAATAGCCTATTTGAGTTGCTGATTGCAGGTAGTCGCTAATATACCCTTTAATATAAGTACAGATGTAGTCAGACAACTTCTTCCAATGGGTGAAATCTTTTCTGAAGTAGTACTCTTACTCCAGGTTGGCATTATTCTATTGTTCTATGATTCTCATTGTTTCAAGTAAAGTAATTATATTATGTAGCCCTGTATTAATAATCCTTTCATTATTGGTAATGTTATATGGATTGTATATCTCCCTATTACATTATTTTGGCTTGTTAAGCAATTTCCTATGCCATGGAAGTGGTTCGAACGAAGCTACTCCTAGCTTGGGGGAAGTAGTGTTGGTTCAAGCTGCTGTTAGTGGTAAAAGTGGAAGAAATGCAAAGGAAAATTGGTGATGATGAAGGCATAACTTTGTATGCATATGGAGAACTTGACTTGAAGGATAATTAGGTATAGGAATTTTGGTGTATTATTGTAATTAGGCATGTAGCTTGCAGCTTGCAGCTAGCAGAGCTAGAGTACTTTTATTTTTTAGATTTTATTTTGTTCTATTGTACTCTTGATATTCTATTTATGAAAAAAACAATTTTTGAGTATATATATGTATGGCGCGGGTAATAGCATATTTGAGTATATATTTCTTATACCATTGGAAACAAGAAAAAAAAGAAGCTAAAATGTCAAATTACGATGTCAGTTTAATAGTTAATAGACGATGGTTTAATTGAAAAAACCGTCGTTTTAGAGTTAATAGACGACGGTTTTTTCAAAAAATTTGACATCTTTGGATACAATAGACGACGCTTTTTCTCAAAACCGTCGTCTATTACAAATAATAGACGACAGTGAATAATCGTCGTCTATTACAAATAATAGACGACGGTAATAGACGACGGTGAATAACCGTCGTAGTTTGACATTCAAAAGACGACAGTCGATTTAACGACGGTTTTCAAAGAAAAAAGACGACGGTTTTTCCCGTCGTCTATTTCAATTTTTGTAGTAGTGTTCTTTAGTTCTTCTTCTCTTATATGTTGACAACATCATCATTACTGGAAATTCTACGAGTTCTATTAAGAAGGAAATTTCTTAGCTAGCTCAAGAGTTTGATATGAAAGATTTGGGAGATCTTCATTATTTTCTGGGCTACAGATTAAGTATCAGTCAGGTGGTTTCTTTTTTAAACAATCTAAGTACATTACATATATTTTGAGTAAAGCACATATGCTGGATTGCAAGCCTTGTATCACACCCTGTCATCCAAATCAAAAGTTTTTGAAGGATGGTAGCCTCCTCTTTTTTCGATCCGTCTCATTATTGTAGTTTGGTTGGCGCTTTGCAGTACCTTACATTAACAAGACTTGATATTTCATTTAGTGTTAATCAAGTCTGTCAATTCATATATGAATGATAGGCATTACAAGATTAACTAAGAGAGAACTCGAGAGAGATGTTTGAAAGGAATAGTTTTATTTATTGGAAGAGCTCACTCAAGCGTGTATGTTTCAACCGTGCTTCTCAATGAAAACATGAATGACCTTTATACTACAACGAATATGCTTTTTACAGTTTTGACCAAAAATATAATATATGCTTTTTACAATTGAAAAAATAATGATGATTACACCACATGTACAAGTTGACAAATAAAAAGCAAGCCTACAAAAGAAAAAAGAAAGTCTACTAAAAGCAAAAGAAGTTAGTTGCTTTTGTCATTTTCTTTTTCCTATCTTGCCCCTCTGCCTAATCATATAAATATAACTTCAGAAACAATATTAGGTCGATAGAATCACTAGAGATGTGAACCGAAGGCTAATTGGCCTTCACGTGGCTATTGGCCACCACACTGGATTTAGATTAGTGAGCCTCCACAAAGGTGCGTTAGCTCTTGGCTCCGTTGGGAGTTCTCTTGGCTAATCCTCACCACCTTAGGTTGATTAGCTACACGGCTAGTTAGTTTTTTTTGGCTAGCTAGTTTAGGTTGCTTGTTTTCTAGCTTAGGTTGGGTAGCTATTTTTTCGCTCCACCTTGTTTGGATCACATGTATGTCTATTTATAGTCTTGATCAACCGAGCGTACCTTGGTCTACCTAGTATAGATAATTATCCAAGTTGCATCTTCGTGGCTGCCGACTTCCAATTTCAGAATTCTCTACTCCAAGACGACATTAGCTTTTTCTCCAAACTTCTAGATTTTTCCATATTTCTTTAGCACAAATGTGCATTATTTTCAACATAATCCTTCACAGGGCCGGTTCATTAGATTTGGAGGCCCTGTGCAAAGAAAATTGATGAGGCCCTATAAGTATGTATAAAAAATTTCAAAAATTCAAAATTAAATCAAAATCATTCTTAGTGACATCAATTACATCTATTTCCACATACTCACAGTCAATCAATTCTTTTTGGCATAAAAAAAACTGAAGTCATATAAAAAACAGCTAAATTATCTATAAAAAAACTGTTCTCCTTGCATTTTTGTTGCAAAATCATTAATAAAACGAGTACAATCAATTTCTTCAAATAAATCACTTTCAACATATATCAAAGTTAAACCATTTAATCTTTCTTGTGACATGGTTGACCACAAGTAAGACTTCAACAACTTCAATTTTGAAAAATCTTCTCTCTGTAGATGCAATTATAACATGCAAAGTTAATAATATTCTATAAGCAATAATGCATTTGGAAAACAGTTTAGTCTTTTTAAAGAACTCAAAATTCTTGTGGTTGTCTTTGCCTCTTTTGTTAGAATCTCTCGTATGATTTTTAATCTTCAAGCAAATCTTTCCCATCACGATCAGAAGACATGCCATGCTTTAAAAAAATTTCCAAATAATCACAACATGATTCCAAAGTATTTTACATCCAATGAGTTTAATTGATTTAAAGTAAATAAAAAACCAAATATATCCTCAAAAGTTTGGTATTGTTCAAACCTCTATTTCAAAGAACCAATTGCTTCATCTACAATATATAAAAAGTAATCAATTCTAAAACTATCTTCAGCTGATTCTTCATGAGTTGATTGTGTAGACTCATCATTAAGATTCTCATCAAAATGCCCCTTTCTCCGAAGTTGAATATTGGATCAATCTCCATGTTAGTAGCAACTTTTTTAGCAACAAACATAGCTTGAGAAAATCCAAAATCTCTATATTGTTATAAATAAAAAAAATCAATCCTTTTATTTGATCATAGCAACATCAATAAGCATATCTTTTTCTTGCAATTTTTTATTAACTAAATTGGCAGCATGCAATATGTCATACCAAATAATCATAGCTAATAAAAACTCAAAGTTTCCAAGTCCAACACTTGCTAAATGATTAGCTTGAGTCCTAATTTTAGAATCATTATCTTGTTCAACTAATTGGAGTAAAGCTTCTTTTACTTGTACGTACAACTACTTGAAATCGTATAGCTTTAACACTTTCAACTCTACTCTCCCACCATGTGGTTGACAATGGCTTAAGAGTTAAACCCTTTACATTATCTTGAATGAGAAAACAAAGTATAAATACATTGTATCACCCCAAAAAAATCTTTTGCTTTCCTACAAGAGTTCGCAATATCACATAGTTTCAAGTTAAGAGAATGACAAGCACATATTGTGTACAATGCTCTAGGGTTCTAATAGTCTTCTTTGTACACCTTGATTTTTCCCTTTCATATTGGATATGTTATCATATCCTTGTCATCTCACATGATCAATATCAAGTTCAAGTTCTACCAACACACATTCTAATTCTTCACAAAGCCCTAGTCCAAATGTATCATCAACTTTTTAGAATGCCAAAAAGAATTCTTCTACTGTTACCTAGAAAACAAAACCTCTTGAATGTGCAATATAGCTTAAGTTGTATTTTGTTACTTGCAAAAGGTAGCATGAAGAAATCGAATCCAAAAAAGAAGACATAACTATTTGAACAAAATGAGCTTTATTACATTCGGAACACAAAAGAAAAGAAAAAAAGATAAGCAAACAACAAATGTAAAATAAAAACCACAATAATATGTCTAACCTCTAAGCCTTCTTTTGATGGAGTTGTGGATTGTTACCATCACATGCAACCTATCTTGTACAATGTCGATGAATCGAAAATATGCATATCTCCATGTCTTGTTAACAACTAAAGAACCACAAACTCCCCAAAATCCCACTATGAACCCCAACGTAGCGAAAATATAAAACCATGGAAGTTGATAAAGCCCATTGTCCACATCTTTGTTGTTTTTGTTATCTTCATCAATACCCTTATTTGGTCCTCACTTATTTGGAAGTGGGGAACCACAAAGTTTTAGATTCCCCTCAAAGGCAGAAGCATTGAAATATTGGATCTAAGTGCTTATTGGTATTGGTCCCTCAAGATTATTATACGAGACATTAAATTCTTTCAAGAAATTAAGGCTCGGCAATGACGATGAAATTTTTCCAGACAAATGATTCATGGAGAGATCCAAAACCTCTAAATTTTTTAGGTAAGATATTTGGTCTGGAATGTCACCGAAGAAATTGTTGGAGTAAAGAGCCAACTGGCGGAGAAGGTGCAATTGGCCGATCTCAACTAGGGCTCGGCATCGGGACCCAAAAACATGAACACCGAACCGGACTGGAAAAATAAAGGGGGGAAAAAAACATGTTGACCAAAAAAGTCAACAAACTAGATTTCGAATTGGTTCCGGTTTCGATTTTACACCGCACCAAACCAGACCGAAGCAAATTGGACTGGTTGTATTTTTTTTTTTTACAAATATTTAAAATCCAATGCTATATATATATTTTTTTAAAATTAATATTTTTCCAAATTCAACTTCAAAAAATTTCTCATTATATGAATTGGATCATTTGTTAATTTTCAAACAAAAAAAATAACTTATTTATTACAATTTTATTTTTGTTTTTTAAAAAAAAAATAATTTTTTTTGAAAAAAAGTTTTAAAAAGTAATAAATTAATAATCCAGTTCAAAACCAGAACCGTTAGAACATAACCGGCAGATTCTTAACAAAAATTGTTTGAACTTGACCGAATTGAACGGTTAAATAGTACCAGTTCTAGTTCCAGTTTGAGGGGAGAATTGGACCGAACCGAACCGTGCCCACCCATAATCTCAATAGTTATATCACGAACAATGTTATTGTTAGATAAGTCTATCATTGCTGGAAAAATAGAAAATTTATAAGCTAGAAAAGTCCAATGGCTTTTAGGGACCTACATGTGTAAAGGCTTACTGGAACCGTACCAATGAAGTCATTGAACCCTATGTCAAGTTTAGTAAGTTGACTAAGTTTGGAGAAATCAAGCATTGAGATATCTCCTTCCAAGTTGTTGGATACCAAACGTAGTTCTATAAGGTTTGTGCATTTCATCAAAGACGGGGGGCAAAGAACCTTTTAAATTGTTGAAATCAAGGGTCACAAACTTCAACTTGGATAGCTTCCCCAAATGGAGAGGAAGCTCGCCACCAAAATGATTAAAGGAGAGGTCAAGGATAGAAAGGTTGGTGAGGTTAACAATTTTATCACTAATGGCTCCATGTAGTGAATTGAGAGGTAATGCAATTTATTCAAGTTTGGTAGCATTATAGATATCTTCTGGAAGTAATCTTGAGAGGTTATTGTGACCAGCACAAAAATCTTGCAGTTCGGAACACTTCCCTAGCCCAGGAGCAAGGTTGTCATTGAATACATTGGATGAAAAATCCAATAGCTAAAGGAAGGGAAAAGAATGGAGACAAATAGAGCATGGGACATACCTTGTAAAAATATTGTGCCCGACATTGAAACTAGTCAAGTTGCTAGCTTTTTAGAAGAATGAAGATGGAATTGCTGCTTGGAAGTGATTGCTGGACAAGTCCAATGTCCGGATATTGCTAGATGGTAGAGAAAGTGGTAGCTCTCCAGAAAGACGGTTATAGCTCAAGTCAAGGATCTCAAGATGATTCAAAGACAACAAGAATTGAGTCTCAAGTGAACCATATAGTGAATTGTGGGAAAGGTTCAAGTGGGTGAGATGTGTGAGATTTCCAAGTGGAGAAGGAGAGATGCCTCCTTTGAGCCCTTTGGAAGGCAAGAGCAAATGGGCGACCCAACCATCTTGATTACAAGTGATGCCCTTCCAATGACAACAATTATCAGAGGTTGTTTGGGCGTCAAATTCCACACGCCAACCCAAGTGAAATTGGCCCATACCAGGAGAAGGAAATTTTGGGTTTTGTTTCAAAAAAGATAAAGATCAGCACAGATGGTTCTAAAAAGCCCGGACCCTTGGACACCAATTAATGAAATGGACCCAGTTTCAGTTTCAAAAAATCTCTGAAAGCCCAAAGAGATTAATCACCACCGTTGATCTCAAATCAAATCAAAAGCAAATATTATGGAAAATTTCTCGTCCAGAAAAAGGGCCATGTGACATTGAAAGTCAAAAGTTTCAACTAAAGAAGTGATGGGGAGTTAATAAAAACAGGTTAACCAGGAAAACATTCCCCATAAAGCATTCAAAATGACCAGAAGGAAAGGACATCCAAGTTGCCCTTCCACACCCACAAAGGGCTCTACATTGAAACGGATTGAAACAGGGATGTGTTTCTCAAGAAATAAAGCAGGAGACAAGAGAGTTGTTCGCCAACAAAGCTAGGAAAAGACCATCATAGAGTTTGATTGATGATGGTTTCAGGTCTGCTAGAACAATAAATTCCCCTTGTTATGGCATTAGAGAAAAGGAAAATCTTTTTGGAAGATCTGCCGCCCAGTTTTTAAAAGTTTAAAAATAAAAGAAACCCTCATTCCATAGTTCTCTATAAATATGAGAGGAGGTGAACAGATTGAGAGACAGCCAAAAAACCAATCAAGACAAAAACTCCCAAATCATATTGACAAATTCAAAAGAACAAAGTCATTCAAATCCCAAAAGCTTTTATATTCTGAAGCAATCAAGCTATTCAGTTCTGAAAATTTATCCAACCTTCAGGCAAAATGATCAGTGCATATTTATATATCATTTTGTACCCTTCTAACTTATGATTTGATTATGTTTTTGAGTTAAACTTGTGCTTTTAATAAATTTTGTGTTTGTTTCAGTGTAATAAGCTTTGAGACTCATTAAATGCATTTTGGAGACCAGTTAGCTCATTTGTGTCTGCAAATCTGTCAACTTCACGGATTGGACTGTACTTGCTCAGGATGAACCAGATGATGAGCCCTATATCATTGGAAATATGCAAAAGTTTAGTTTCTGGATCATTTTACGGTTCATGATTCCGAGTCTCCTAGAGGAAGTTATACAAGTTTTGGCAGCTTAAGGTCAAATTAGCAGCATCTGCGTTCCTGGGCCAAAAATGACATTTGAAGGTCTTTCCGATTTTTTCTTGAGTTGGGCTGCATATTCTTGGAAAGATAATTCAAAGGGTTTGAAGATACAGATTTTTCCAGATTTTGTAGGAGGGAAGATCAAGCTCAAAACAAGCCCACAAGCTGACTGCAATGCATTGTCATGCATGACATAGGCATTCCAGCTATGAAAGTCTAAAGGAGCAAAAACAAGACATTATGGGAAATATGTTTGGATAAATCAAGAAGCACTTTTCAGGCTGCTAATGGGATTAGTTGGTACATGCTGGAACTATTAAAGAGAAAGAATATGCATGCATGTGAAGCAAAAAGAAAGGAAAGAAAGTTATGAAGTCAATTCCAGTCTATTTTCGGCAGTCAACTTGCAAGGCCCAAAACGTATACTTATACTACTCAGATGGGAATATATTCTTCATAAAAGTTGTCCCAATGGGTGTTTATTATGACATATTCAAATTTGAGCCCGATTGGATACATATTGAAACCTCAAGCCTTCCTACACCAAGCCTGGTGCAGAAGAATTATTTTTTCCAGCAACCAAAAGAAAACCCACATGGATTGGCAGCAAAAGGCAGCCACAATTGAACACCTTTGATAACCCATGTGAAGAAAGTTGGAGGTGCAGCAAAAGAAGTATGGGATGGAATTGTTTCCAACCACACTAACATAGACAAGATGAAGTAGGAGTTATGGGTTGTATTAAAAGAGGAATGGTGGTGTTGGATTTCATCATGATGTTCCTCCCTCTTAGGCCTATAAATAGAGAAGTCTTCAAGCTTCAAAAGACATCCCCAAGGGGGGAGCTCTCAAACACTTCTCTAGAGCTCCCCTCCCTTCTCTCCCTCAAATTCTCTTAGTTTCTCTTTCTAGTTTTCAATTGTTGTAATGAAATATTTGTGCTGAAATTCTCCTTAAGTTTTTCTTAGTTCCACTTTACTTTTCATTGTTATGTAAATTCTTTTCTTTAGTTTCAAGTTTGATTGCTTTCCAAGTTTCAATTATGGTTTTTGTTCTTATTCATTATGCTTATAAGTTAATATGCTAGTTTGAATTATTGATCACCATTTAGGCTTGCATGTTAGCTATCTTGGTTTGAATTAAGAGTAGACACCATGCTTTACTTCGAATTGAACTATGAATAGGAAGAGTATGTATGGACATTCGACAACAGGGATTAGATACATACTTGGTTGTTTAAAATATTTTTCTATGCTTAATGGATTCCTAATGCTTAGTTTATGTTAGACAACCGATGATCAAATTAGGGAATTAGGAATACAAGGTTAGGACCAAACACCATGGCTTAATCATTCTTTAGCTAGAATCAATCCGTTAATCTAATTGAACTTGGGAACTTATCTACTTGAGTTATTTTCTTTTCTTTTCTTTCTTGTTTTATTTATTTTCTTTCTTGTTTTTTCTGTTTTGTGTAGGAAAACTGAATTGGATTATTCAATCACCAATCCCTATGGAATCGACCTCGCACTTACATATGCTATACTCCTGAACGGCTCGTGCACTTGCGAGTATCACAAGTTAAGGATGCAGCTGAATCCATTTTGGTGCAGCTGAATCGTGGCAACACAAAGCAGCCAGAGCTTGAGTCATTTCAATTCAAAGAAACAATTCACAAATGAGACAAGACTTTTCTTGTTACAAATTTGGTTTAGCATAGGCCAAGTCAAGTAGAATTCGAGTTTTTCATAATGTAAAACCTCAACAAATTTATAAGGACTTTCCGAGTGCTCAGAATTGCCAGAATAGCTTTTGCTTGAGTCACAATCAAACAAAACAGGTACCTGTGGTGCAGCTCCAGGCCAGCAATCATCAATTCAGCCATTTTTAGCTCAACTTAGGCTGAAGTAATATCATTTTTGCCCAGCCAGCCAGCCTCTCCATGGCCAGAATAGATTAAAGCTATGCCAATTTTGATATTGGTATCGATTTCTAACTGAACCTCATCGGTTGAAGATCCTGACGTGCAATCCCAATATAAATGAATCCAGTCCAGCTCGGTTCACCAAAACGGACAAAAAAAAGTCCAATGTTCTGGCCTTCCAAACTTGGCAGCTTTTCTTTATTCTAATATTGTTCAATAGTTTAGCTTATTTGTTTGGAATTCTTTATTCTAATATTGTTCAATAGTTTAGCTTATTTTTATTCCAAACAGCTTAACTTATTTTCCAAGCTTTTATTTTGGCTAGAATTGCCAGTTTTGTACCTGTGAAAAATTATGAAGTCCTCACCAGTCTGAGGCAAGAAAAAGAACTTACTTGGGAGATATTTATCACCCAAATTCACAATTGCTTGTTTAGAATCAATAACTAGGGCTCAAGTTATCTATTTTTTAGAAGTTTGCTAGGGTTTTAACTGCTGAACAGTGGCACGCTCATACAAAAGAAAGTTGACTTGTTGACCACCGATGGTTTTCAAGCCAATGGGGAACTTTACCCTACCATCACAGGAGACAAATCAAAATGGGTGGACAGAAGTCCAATTTAAAGGAAGAGAAGATAAAGTTAGGGTAAAGGATAGGAGAGAGCTGCGATCAGGTTGGTTGCATGCACGACTATGTGTGGACATAATAATGGAAGAGAAAAATAAGAAGGGAAGGAAGCCATATGCCATTGGGTCAAGGCCGCTGCTGTACTAGCAAGTTCTTTCGTGTATTGTCATTGTCCACAGGTCTGCATAGTTATATTTGATATGATCTAATAAAGGCATAATTTCTTTCGTTTCTTTTAGCTTGAGATTATTCACGCAAAGCAAAGACCTTGTTATTTTGAAGTCATAGACCATATTGATTGGGAGTCCAAAGTCAATGTGATGGGGTTGCATATAATATTAGTCAAGTATACCATGCGTGGTTGCAGACGTATTTGAAAAATGAAGAAGATTGGCTGAAATTTCATCTTTGATTTTAAAGGCGTTCGGAATTTCTTTTAGCTTGAAAATGATTTATCATTAAAGGCAAAACATCACTGCAAACTGAGAAATTGGCAAACAATTATAACCATACGATACAAATTCTTCAAATCCCCTCTATATCAATACGTTGAAGAGATATTTGAAGACGAAATAAAGAAAGTATAAAATCAACAAATGCTAGCTGCTCCACACTGAGTGTGAGATTTATTATAAAAAAAGGTTTTTTTTCGTCCACAAAACTTGAATACGAGTTTGATCTAGCACAATGCCATCATTGTATGGCCAATTGTGGTACATGGCTTTCAACTAATGTAGCTAAATTGTAAACCGCATTAAGTCTAAAGAGGGCCACGATGGGAGGACCAGACGCCCTTATTTCATAGCATTATCATCAAGTGTCTTACTATCAGATTCACAACGACAACTTAAACCCAAAACAACTTCTTTAGAACATTCAAAAACAACAGAAAGAAGAAGAAGCAGAAATTACGTATTCCCAGATCAGTATAAATAATAGCAACATTGAACTTTGAGCATAGGTAATTTCTACTTCTTCTTATTCTTCCTATTGTTGCTGAAGATTGTAGTATAGGAGTTGTTTTGTGTTTAAGCTGTATTTATGAATTGGATGTGACCTCTAGCATAGGTAGATACCGTGAAACATCAGGCATTATATGAATTGGGCATTGGTAGATACCGAGAAACATCCTGGAAATTGGGATTCTTACGTGTTCGTCACTTAGAGGGTTGTATGAGGCTGCCTTTTACCAATATGACCATGTACTTTTAGGGCATAAGTGCCGTATTAAATAACATCCAAAGACTTCGAGTACTTTGTAGTCCTGGTGGCCCCCCTCTTAAGACTCAATGAGGTATTCTCTTTGGTTTCATTAATGCAAATCTCTCTTCGATATCAATAATGGTTGTTGTTTGCAGACTTCTCAATTTACATTGATGTTTATATATGTATACAAATCTGTGAGCAACGGCACATACACAAAGCAACATGCAAGTGCAGCCTTCCAACCTAATGGCTCATGCCTTCCTTCTCTTCCTTTTATTCTTTTGCATTACATCTATGAATATTCATGCATGCAAACACACTGAACGCAGCTCCCTCCTGTCCTTTGCCTCCGCTGTATCTGCTCCTCCTTCAAATTGGACATCCCTTGATTGCTGTCGTTGGAAGGGCATCACTTGTAATCAAGATGGTTGGGTCACCCATTTGCTCTTGCCTTCCAAAGGACTCAAAGGAGGTCTCTCTCCATCTTCACTTGGAAATCTCACACATCTCACCCACTTGAACCTTTCCCACAATTCACTTCTTGGTTCACTTGAAACCAAACTCTTCTTGTCGTTGAATCGTCTTGAGATCCTTGATTTGAGCTATAACCTTCTTTCTGGAGAGCTACCATTTTCTCTACCATCCAACAATATCCGAACAGTAGATTTGTCAAGCAATCACTTCTTTGGTGCAATTCCATCTTCATTCTTCCAACAAGCAAGCAACTTGACTAGTTTCAATGTCAGCAACAATGCCTTCACAGGGTATGTCCCATCCTCTATTTGTCTCCATTCTTCTCCCTTCCTTAGGCTATTGGATTTTTCTTCCAATCTATTCAATGGCAACCTTGCTCCTGGACTAGGGAAGTGTTCCGAACTACAGGTTTTTCGTGCAGGTCACAATAATCTCTTAGGATTACTTCCAGAAGATATTTATAATGCTACAAAACTTGAAGAAATTGCATTACCTCTCAGTTCACTACATGGAGCCATTAGTGATAAGATTGTCAACCTCACCAACCTTGCAATCCTTGATCTCTACATTAATCAATTGAGCGGCAAGCTTCCTCTCAATTTGGGGAAGCTTTCCAAGTTGAAGTTTGTAACCCTTGATTTCAACAATTTAGAAGGTGATTTGCCCCCATCTTTGATGAATTGCACAAACCTTGTAGAACTACGTTTGGGATCGAACAACTTGGAAGGAGATATCTCCATGCTTGATTTCTCCAGACTTAACCAACTTGCCAAACTTGACCTAAGGGTCAACAACTTCACTGGTACGTTTCCGGTAAGCCTTTACTCATGTAGGTCCTTAAAAGCCATTCGGTTGACTGGAAATAATCTAGTGGGACAAATACAAGCTGAGATTCTTTCATTGAAGTCCTTGTCCTTCCTCTCGCTTGGTTTCAACCAGTTCACCAATCTCACTGGGGCAATGAAGATATTGATGAGTTGCAAAAGTCTTCGCGCACTCATGCTTAGTGATTCCTTTAAAGATGAGGGAATGCCAACTGACAATGACATGGTTGATTTTGACGGATTCAAAAATCTCCGAGTATTGTGTTTGGTTGGTAATCGCCTTACTGGTCAATTACCTGTGTGGTTATCAAAGCTCCATAATCTAAAGATTTTGCTTCTAAGTGGTAATGAAATAACAGGGCCAATTCCAAGTTGGTTGGGGACTCTTCCTAGATTGTTTTATATCAACTTGTCAGAGAATCGATTTTCAGGTGAATTTCCAAAGCAACTTTGTAGACTACCAAGGTTGGTATATGAACCTAATATTACTTCTCAAGTAGATGACATTAGTAATGAATTTGAATTGCCTTTCTACTTCAGCACTATCACCAGAAACCCAAATTATTATTTGTCGTCCAAAATTTCTTCCTATCCAGCAACGATAGACTTATCAAACAATAACATTGTTGGTGACATACCTATTGAGGTCGGCCAATTACAGCTTCTCCGTGGGTTGGTTCTTCACTCCAACAACTTCTCCGGCGTCATTCCAGACCAAATATCTAACCTAAAAAATTTAGAGGTTTTGAAACTCTCCATGAACCACTTGTCTGGAATAATCCCATCGTCATTGGCGAGCCTTACTTTCTTGAAAGAATTTAATGTCTCATACAATAATCTCCAAGGACCAATACCAACAAGCACTCAGCTCCAAAGCTTCAACGCTTCTGCCTTTGAAGGGAATCCAAAACTTTGCGGTGCACCACTTCCTAATAAGTGTGGTCAACCAAATAAAGGCATTGATGAAGATAACAAGAAGAACAACAAAGAAATGGACAATGGGCTTCATCAACTTCCATGGTTTTATATTTCTTCTATTGTGCTAGGGTTCATAGTGGGATTTTGGGGAGTATGTGGTTCTTTAATTATTAACAAGATATGGTGACATGCGTATTTTCGATTCATATACAATGTACAAGATAGGCTCTATGTGATGATAACAGTGCTCATCAACATGATAAAGCGAAAGCCTTAGAGGCTAATATTTTATTTTTTATTTTTTATTTGCGTTTCTTTTTTCCTTTTTCTTTTAACATTCCTGATGTAATACGGCACAGTTTGTCCTTATAATTATATCTTCTTTTTGGATGCAGTTTCTTTCACGCTACCTTTTGCAAGCAACAATAAAGACAGATTTTGGCTGTCCAAAATCATGAATACTATATCAAATGAATACAAAAATGGGTAGTCAAAATTTAATGCAGCACATACTTGTGAAACCAAAACAAGCAACAAATACAACTTCAGCTACAGATTTGGCTTTCCAGGTCAGTGCAAATGTTTATGGATGCAAATATTTGAGTGAAATGAATTAATTTCAAAGGAGGACAATGCAATTATCTTCTTTAATTAAACTATGACAATCTTCCAAGTTTTTTTAATTTAGTGGTTGCCTTCCACTGGGGTCAAGTGCTTGGAGTCGTCGCAGGCTTTGAAATAAGGAGGTCTGATGCTCTCATCGTGGACCCCTCTTTAGACTTAATTTGGCAACATTAGTTGGAACCTCTCTTCAACGTATCTAAGCAACAAAATATGGATTTTCAACTGTGTTATCCCCTGAATTATCATGTACATAACTCAACTTAATTTCTTGAATTATTTTGTCCCCAATTTATTCCTCAAACTCTTTATAAATTTAAATTTTGTCATTGTCATTAAATTTTTCAAATTCGTCCAATCTATCACAACCTCACATGCTTGACATGTGATCAATTTTTCAAAAAAATTTGCAATTTAAATTAAAATAAATAATAGATAACAAAGTTGTAAACAAATCAAAAGAGAGGGTTTCAACCAAAAAAAATTCAAAAGAGACGGTAGACAGTCATTGTTTAGCTTAATAATTAGTAGTTGTAAGTTGAGTTCATTAAAAGAGTAGAGAGTAGAGCAAGTGTAATCTAGGTGTACCACATTTGCATACTATCTTGTGTACCATAATAGAAAGAAGAAGAAGTAGAAATTAACTATGCCCAAGTCAGGATGAATAATAGCGACATTCAACTTTGAGCTTCCTTTCTTCGCCATTTTCAGCTCTCCTCCAATTCTCTGGAAATACTAATTCAAATTCTCAAAAGATGAGTTTTTTCTGTTATCTTGGGCCAAAACTGGGTCGGGTCTAACCCAACATTTGTAATATAAAACTATTGGGTTCTACCCAATTCAATATGATAAAACTATTTCAATTTTGGATGCCTATCACCATCAAATACTTCTTTAAAGAGATGTGTGGTTGTGATGTTCGTCCACTTCTAAGGTCCATATATGACTGCCTCATTATATAATTTTGAACCAAAGCTTTTCAAATAGATTTCAAGCCTGCTTTGGTGGCCCACAATTTACTTTAGATGAGCCCACTTTAAATGGGTTGACCCGATCTTTTTCATTTGTCCAAAAAGTCTGGCCCTAAGAGCATGAAAGATGTATTTTAATATTTTGTATTAAAGTACTTGTAATTCCTGTATTTTATTTAATTAGTAGTAATTCTTAATGACTTGTATTGGTTTTCTATATTTAATAAACAAAGCTTTCAATAAAATACCTTTTTAGTCAACATATTCCATATATCAAACAAAACATAATTAAAAGGAAAAACCACAACCAAGGCATAATAAAAAAAATTGAGGTGTGAGCACTGATAACCTAGTATGGTGTGAGAGGTATGAGCTGAGCCTCTAGTTTTATAGAAAAATTGAGGCATATAGAGATGACACCGAAAATTGAGGTATGAGCTGAAAATCTTATCTGAAATTTGAAATTTATTTGAAATTTGAAATTTGAAATTTATCTAAAATTTGAAACCGAAAATCTTATCTGAAAATTTTATCCGATTATGAGATATGAATTTTATAATAAATATTGACACGTAGGAACCCAAAAATCTTATCCAAATTAATTGTTTAGGTAAAAAATGAAAAATGAATAGTATTTGCCATTTGCCATGGCAACGGGTGGAAACACACAAATAGATTTGTAAGGGCAGCCACTATAACATTGAAGGTCTCAATCCGCTCAAGAAGCTGCTAGAGTAATGCTGGGTGTCCTAAACAGCAATGGTGACTTCATAATCCATTTTGAATGTTTTCATGACTTGAATACCAAAACTGTACACTGGAATTGTGAATTGCAGTAT
This sequence comes from Prunus fruticosa, assembly GCA_018703695.1. Taxonomy (NCBI): domain Eukaryota; kingdom Viridiplantae; phylum Streptophyta; class Magnoliopsida; order Rosales; family Rosaceae; genus Prunus; species Prunus fruticosa. The sequence goes on from CM031920.1 coordinate 29,369,754, forward strand.
CTAATCTTATATATCCACCCGTATTCACACAAGAATTTTTCTGTCAGCTTTCTTTTTGCTTTGTCTTTATATCTTGATTCTTGACAATTGCACGTTGCAATAAGAAAGCTGACAAAATTACAACAACAAAACAAGAAGGTTCTTGATGATGACTAGTTGATTCTCAAAGCTATATATGCACAAAAAAAAAAAAAAAAAAGCTGGATGATGAGGTCCTTCCTTTCACTACCTACCAACTAGCGTTGAAATTGTTACTTGGTTTACACTGTAGCCTTCTTCCTGCTTGTCTGAGGATGAATCTGCTTCAACTGCACTCTCAGTCCTTTCTAGGCAAAAACCAGGGTTTTTAGGGTTAGGCATTGTTGTAGCAGTTCCACTGCTCAACATCAAAACCACAGAGGCCATTGTTGGCCTATCTTCAGCACGCTCTTGGACGCATAAGAGGCCGATTTGCATGCATCTCAAGACCTCATCAGAATGGGAATATGATTCCCCAACATCAGGATCTATCATTTCCAACCCCTTTCCTTCATTCCATAGCTTCCATGCCTGCAATAGTTCCAAGTCATCATTTCAATGTTAGTAACAAAACTATTGATGTTAATGTCAATGACTATATTGAGAGTAATGTTTCGTGTTGCCAGACAAATACTTATGTTGTTAGACTATGAATATGAATCTTTCATTCAGGCAAAAAGACAACCTAATGAAGATTCCATATTTAGTCTGGCATTATAAAAATTGTCGAGTATTATGGATTAAAAAAATTCTAGATATTGCCTTGTTACTTACATTTCCTAGGAGGTTTTCTTCAATGTTTGAGGAATAAAATCCCTTGTTCTTTTTACCACTAATGATCTCCAACACCAGAACACCAAAGCTAAAGACATCAGACTTGGTCGAAAACAGCCCGTCCATTGCATATTCGGGAGCCATATAGCCGCTGCAGATCATCAACACAGTGAAATTAGTACGTATATATGTGGGCAGCTAATTTTTTTCCAACTGAAGTGTTGCATTCAATAGACGGCAAAGAAACCGCTACAAAGCAGCTAATTAATCATAGCAAAAATCAAAAGCATACGCAACACACACACATAAATATATATATATATATATGCATGGGATTGGTACTCACTATGTTCCCACCACTCTTCTGGTATTTTCTTGTGTCTGATCATTATAAAACAATCTAGCCATTCCAAAGTCGGATATTTTGGGGGCCAAATCTCCATCAAGTAGAATATTGCTTGCCTTGAGATCCCTGTGGATAACTCTAAGTCTGGAATCCTGGTGAAGATAAATAAGCCCTCGAGCAATCCCACAAATAATTTTGAAACGCTTTTGCCAGTCCAGCATAGACCTCTTTTCTGTATCTATAATTCATGATTATCAACTTAATAACAATTTTATTTAACTATTAAAAATAAAGTAAGATAAATTAAGTTTTTGAGGTAGCCACTCACCGAATAAAATGGAATGCAGGCTTGTGTTTTCCATGTACTCGTAGGTGAGCATCTTTTCATCCTCATCAATGCAGCAACCAAGCAGTCGAACCAGATTTCGGTGCTGAAGCCTTGCAATTAACTCTACTTCGTTTTTGAATTCTTCAGTTCCTTGCCCAGAATTCGTCGAAAGCCTCTTGACAGAAACTTCTTGACCGTCAACCAGCGTGCCCTGGATTCGGATTAGCCACACATAATTAAGTCTTAAATTTATATATGATCCTGTTATTGATTTCTAGCAAAATGTACTTAATAATTACCTTGTAAACACACCCGAAACCGCCTTCCCCCAACTTATTTCGATTGGAAAAGTTATCCGTAGCCACTGCTAGAGTGTTAAAATCAAACAATGGCAACTGATCTAGCTCATCGTTGCTCCTTTCCCCTGAACAGAAATCCCTCCTACTTGAGATAACTACCTCACTTAGCAGACTATCCCAGTTTCTTTCAAAAGAACCTGTTCAGAAGTAAGCGAAAAACAATCAACAAGCTTGTTAGTTCAATATATATCTAGGTTTTGCCTCATTAATTTGTTGATTATATACATCTCGGCAAATGTTCTCTTGCTATATTGTCTTATGTTGCCAGACTGAATTTGGAACATTGATCACATCGACTTTTGCCAAATTATGCAGTCCATATTCATAGTTTTGACAAGATAAATAAGTATTTATTTGAGTGACAACGTAAGTCTAGCAAGAAAACACTACTCTCTACATATACACGTCAAAATTACACAAGTACCCTTTAGCTTTGAGGCTCCTCTGTGCACAATAGGCAAATTCAAATTCCTCTTCCGTAGAAAATAGATGACAAGTCCCGATAGCAGTAGAATGCAGCAAATACTAACTGTAATGACTACAATCATGATCACTCGTTTTGCCTTCCCATGATCACCATCTGAAATGAACACAACTCCAGTTAGTGACCAAACTTTTTTTTAAGGGAAGGACCAAAAGAATCTACATACGTGGGGGTCATGTGACCGTCCAAATTAAAATTGGTCATGCAGCCAATTGCGGAAGAGAGAAAACTCTTCTGTTTTTCTGGTCAATGTGAAACTGTTTTCACAGAGAAATAATTTCAACCATCCAGTCAAAGACATATCTACCAAAATTGTACTATGTGATCAGGAAGGAACGGACTAGGATTTGAAAATGACGTGGGCTAAATTTACCTTACATACAAACTTATTGAAAGCTCGACGGTACGAATCTATTTTCATTGATAATAAAAAAATAAACGAGGTACATAATGAGCTTTACTCCTCAAAAACACCGTATCCAATACCGCTATTAAAATAATATATATTCAAAATAGTCATTCTCCAAATTAGCATAATTGTTGCTAGAATTCCCCCAAAAACAATAGCCCAATACAAAGGTGGAGGAAAAAGACCTTTTGAGAAGAAGCAGCCGATCGATAAGAGTGTTGCGTATTTTTTTGGTTGGTTAGCCAGCCTAGTGGGGATTAGTTGATAAGATTGGGCTAGACCTAGGGTATTATTTTAGTCTTTGAAATAACAAGTCTTTTGGGCTATGGGTTAGTAGTACCGTCCCTGTATGTGACGTAACCGGAAAAAAAAAAGTTCTGTGTGAAAGCATAGTTCAAAACATGTATCAACACGAGTGGCACACTATTCTTTGACCAAGAAAAAAATATATATATTAATTGCCTTCCAAATTATGCTTCAACCAACTTGGCTAACTCTAAATTATTTTTTAGAATTTTTAGAAAAAAAGAATAAAATAAATTAAAATTAAAAGAATATATATATATATATATATATATATATATATATATATATATATATATATATATTACCTAGCTCAGAAGCTGCCAAACGAACATAGAAACTCTGGCCACCTTCTGCATATTGCCTCAAGTCCATGAGCTTCCCAGTCCACATGACACAACCTGAACCTTCTCCATTTGAAATCCTTGCATCAGAATATGCAGTGCAATTACAGTTCTCCAAACACGTTTTCTTACATGCCTCCAGGCTCATATTCATGTCCACAAAAGCACCGCCACTCTCGGGCAATTTCATGTTTTCCAAATCCAAAAATTTGTCTTTCAAACAACCCAACTCCGTTTTTCTCACGCACCCATCTGACCCGTCTCTCAAGTTCCATGCCTGCAAATTCTTGGGCCCAAACCCTTCCAAGAACTTGCACACTGGCGAAGCATTCGAGTCACAAACACCGTAGGGACCGCACTCTCTAAATCTGTCACATTGGTCTTTTGGTGCGTACCAATATTGGTTCCATATCTTTGCGCTTTCGATCCACATAAAGCGCTGGAGGTCCCCAGTTGGACTCACTGTCAACCGTGAATATATGGTTCCCGAATTGCCCAGGATCGAATAGGAGTAGTAGACCTCGTCAGGTTTCGCAACGAAGTTGAATCGTATATTGTTTGATGCAGTCATCTCTGGCACGCCACTAAACCTCTCCCCGTTCCAGGGGCCGCTCCGGTATGTTATGTTCTGTTTGTTCCACAAGAAAATCTCCGGGAAACCCTGGTGACTTAGCTTGAAAGAAAAGTCCCCTGTCGATGGGTCTTCTGTGCTTTTCCATGAGGTTATGTACCTGTCCAATCCTGTGCTTAGGTTCCATCCCAACTTCATGTCCGGCAGCAAGGTGTTTGTTGGGTAATCAAAGCTTTGCCAAAGGAACTCATCTGATGTGCTGTTTCGGGTTGAGTTTGCATCCTTGAGGACTAAATTGCCTGAATCTAAAAGCTGAGCAATTGGGTTTACAGCTTGGGTTTCATTGGATGACCATGCTATTTTTTTTGTTTCTTCATCAACAAGAACAAGGTTTCCATGATCGCCGATTTTGAGAGTTGCTGAGTACGAATTCGAAAGCGGGGTGTCTCTATTGGCAACCCAAACCACTGTTTTTTCTTGGATTTTTTTGTACCATATTCCCAAGTACCAATCTGAAGTTGTGCCTGGCTTGTACAAGCCCAACTCAAAGACATCGCTGGCTGAGACAAGGGTTTGGTCATGTTGGAGCAATTGAGTCTGGGACAAGGTGTCTTCGGATGTGACAATTGGGAACAAAGTAAGTAAACTGAGGCATAGAAGAACAATGGAACAATATTTGAAAGCTCTCATTCTTTCACGATTAGGGCTTCTCTCTGTGAAAGCATATAAGGGATTGGGTTGCTTGGTGTTGAAGAAAATGGGTAAAATCCATTGATATAGAGGAGAAGACGAAACTAAGAGAGTCTTTCTCATTACCAATTTCAGCTACAACAATTTCAGGAAACTGAGAGAGTCTTTCTTATGAACATTCTCTTTTGGGATTCTATTTCATTCATCAAATTTGGCCCTTTCCCCAAATTATGCTTAATCCCTTTATGCAAGTTTGTAAGTATGATTTGCATGATTGGTGGTTTTTACTTTTACCACGTATATAGGTGGATATGTAGTATTGGTTACTTGAGATCTACGGAGGCAAGTATTCGGATTCTTTCCTAAATTTTTTCTTTATCTTGTTAAGATTTTGAATAACTTTCCTATATTTGTATGCTCGCTTGCATGGTTCACTCTCCTTTGCCCTATCCTTCCCGATGTACTTTCTTTCTTTTTTAAAACGTCTTTCCCAATTTACTTTGGTTGAGTTTGATTACTTCACTCTTTGCCGTCTTTTTTTGTAAAAAAATTATCTCTATTTTCATATCCAATCGTGATATATATTGTCTTAATCTATGTCTTGGCTATGATGAAATTGTTGAGAACTTGTTGTCTTGCACGTGATCCTTTATTTGACAGTAATACAACTATACTAATTTTTGGACACTACTGATATGACAAGTTCTTATTGGTTGGGAATAAATAAAGTCCGGAATGAGTCATCAAAAGGAAAACAAACGAGCAAAGGATTTGTGACTCAAGTGGTTAAGAGTATTTACTTATGCACGAGGTCCTAGGTTCAATTTCCCCTCCCCCAATATCGCTTTGTATTATAAAAGAAGGAAAACAAATGAAACATTGTCACATAATTTGTGGTCCAAAAAATTTGTGTAATAGGTTTGTGGAAAAAACCATCGATCCCCTCTCACAATTTTTTTTTTAAAAACGTTTTTATTTTGGAGTGGCAAGAAGCTCTTATGGTGTGTTTACTAATTAGGAATTCGAATTCAAATCTGGAATTGAATTCCAACTGGGTGAATTCGAATTGTGGAGGATTCATGTGTTTACTTCACATCAAATAATTAAAAAGTAAGTGGGGCCCACACAAAATTAGGAATTCTATTCTATTCTTGGGTGGGATGTGGTATTCTAATTCCCAGAGAAACTAACTCATTAGGAATTCATCTTTTTTACCCATTATATCCTCACACAATTTTAAAAATTCCAAATTTGTCATTTACTTTATAGAAAATTTGGCATAAGTCCAATTATGAGGAGAGATTTTTGGTGCAATCCACGCAGAAATTGTTGTTGATCCAAGTCCTTTGACTTTTGCGCCACATAAGATTACATGCCAATTTCAATTTATTGATATTTACTCTTTTTATTTTTTATTTTTTGTTCCAGTTATGCACCTAAAACATAAATAAGGTAAATTTTGAATTCCTAAAACTAGTAAGTTATTGATTTGTAGGATATTAATTAGAGTGCTACTATTTCCACCCCCTTGTCCTATTTTCCCACCCACCTTATCTTCAAAATTTGAAGGACAAATGTAGCCTTTGTAAAATGACTTTTAAGGACTTATGCCACCTCATTAAAATTTAATCCAACATATTGGAATTTTTTCACAATCCAAAAGAAAAAAAAAACTCTAATGTAACTTAACTCCTGCCGTCATTTACTTTTTTTTTTTTTTTTTTTTCCTATCTCTTCAACCTCTCCCCCTTTCCTGTTTGTTTTGTTTGCAACATCTTTCCCCAATCGTTTTTTTTTTTTGTCAATATCTCCCATAATCAGTTTAGTCATCTTTTTTTTTGTTTCCTTATTTCTTATACCTCAGCTTCTCCACCCAATTGTAGAGCTTTGGTTTTTCCTTCTTCCTTCCTAAACCCTAAACAAACTCTCTAAAACAGAAGAATTTTTTTTTCCTGTACTCTCTTTATAATGGCTTAATTGATCTTTACATAATAATCAAAGTCGTTCAAATTCAATTTCATTCAATTTAAGGTGACCTTTCTTTCTCTAGCCCTCTCTTTTTATACGCCATCTACATATTTGTCATTGCTTCGTACAACCTCTCCTAACAAACCCTCCAACTCAACAATGAGACCACCCTCCAATTCTCGGGTCCCAACCCCGAATTTTCTCAAGCCACCACCAAAACCAACCAAACTTAGAGAAAGGAAGAGGGAAAAAAAAACCTATTCAATTGGGTGGAGAAACCGCAGAGAAAAAGAAAGAAGAAAAAAAAAAAGAAAAGAAGAATAACGATTGTAGGAGTTAATTGTTAAGTTCTATTAAGCTTCTTTTTTTATGTTTTAAATTATTACATTTGATAAAAAGGAAATAATAATTAAATGGTATTTTAGGAATAATGGTGGGTGGAAAGATAGGATTATGTTTTTAAAAATTTATATGGTGGGTGGAAAGATAAGGTGGGTGGGAAAATAGGACAGGGGGGTGGAAATAGCAGCACTCATTAATTATCATATTTGATTTGAATTTAATTGCAAATTTATTTATTGAATTATGAAATTTTCCCAAGGTATACCGACATCAAATTTGTAATAAGTGTTCATAAAAACTTCATACCTTAACAATTGGTAAGGTACCTATGCATTAAATTTAGATTTCAATATGTTTTCCTTATTTACCTTAAAGGGTAAAATCGACACAATAAAAAAGTAATAAATATCAAAGGACCTACATCTAAAATCAAAAACACGAGGACTAGACCCAATGACAGCTAATCGTTTTGAACCTAGATCTAAGAACCCCTTTACTTTAACCCAACAACTACGACATTTTAGTAATTAGTACCACTCCTATCCTAATTCCATATAATTTAGTAAACAACTTCAATAGGAATCCGAAATCTAACTCTCCTCAATCCATAAGATTTAGTGAATAACTTCAATAGGACTCCGGAATCTAATTCTCCTAAATCCTACTCTTCTTCAATTCAATTCCTCTTAATCCAATTACGGATTAATAAATGTTAATGCCTCATATCATCATGGTGAGCCAAGCCCATCACAAATCACCACGTGGCCGCAGATGGCTACGTTAAACATATACCGACCTGAGCAAACGTGATGTCTCGTGTGTCTAAGGCCTCCCGACCAAAATCTAAACTGAGCAAGAGATGGACCAGTGCTCGGGCTCTAGCTACAGAGCTGACCACTTGGTACCGTGTGCGACCAGAGGTGCATTAATGCTCAACAAGTGTGACCAGACCCCTGTCAGGTAAGTCATCTCATCCGCTTGATAGACAGCCTGGCAAGTGAAAGAGATCAGTTCCTGCATTCCCCATCTGAGGCCATGTGTCACCTTACCCTTCGATCCCTAATAAACAGTTTGGTGGTGGAAATGGATCATTTAATATACTTCTCATCCCAAGCCACATGTCATTTTGTTACACATTCTCTGCCATATAGTATGGTGATCAGGAACAAGTCATTTATTGTACTCCAGTCCCACGTGGGAGATAAGAGATAAATATCTCCTCCTTAAGATGTCTTGGTCTCTCCCTCTCCCCTCTATAAATATCATTCACCTACATCAGGACAAAGGTAATAAATATTCTCATTATGAAAACCCTACATTCCTCCTCTCCACCATTAAGCCACATCTGACTTAACCATCGGAGGGAGTTCAAGTGGGATCAACTCTAGTTCGCTTCTATTCTGATAACTGTTCAAGGTGTGCAGGTCCCTTACGAAGTACATCTCAACCCAGGAGATCCGGTATAGGCTCCAATATCGATCCTAATCCAGGCTATACATTATACGAGGATGAGGATACGCGGTATACAATAAACATGCCATTAAATAGGGCCGCATCTTGCATATATTGTGTTGGGACGAGTGGCGGAGCCAGGATTTCACATTAGATGGGGCCCTTCAAAAAAGAATTCAAATAATTCGAATAGGAGCCCTCAAGCGCTATCCGAGTTAATAAGTTAATAATATCATTTCATACTGATTAATAATTTATCCATTTATTACAATCATAATTGTCCTGAATTTCATATTTTAACATGTGGTTGAATATTAATCTCATCATCTACACTATTAAAGACTCAAAATTTAATAATTTATACTTCAACATAGATAAGAAATATACAAAATGTTCATAAATTCCAATATTAAGATGCCCTACTTAGACATGTAAAATGGGGGAAAGGGGAATTCACAAAACTTAAGTTAATCAAAAGAGGAAGAGAAGGAGAAAAAACATGAATTTTTAGTTTGAACCCCAGGAAGCCAACATATATAGCAACACATATAAGTAAAAATATGATAAAATAAAAAATATGAGAGAGGGTTTGGGCCCACACTGGTCCTTAGGTGGCTCCGCCACTGGTTGGACGTATTAAGTAGATGGTGTTGTGTTGGTCTATCGTGTAATCTTCTTCGTAGATGAACAATCTCAGTCAAGTTTGTCCCAAAAAAAAAATTGTCAGGCAAGTACGGTTTTGAATATAAAATTTGGTTTTCGATTGAAAATATAATGAAAGCTTAGTCCTGATCCTCTCCGCTTTAGGGCTAGTTTGGTATTGCTGTGCTTTTAAAAAAAATTGCTTCTGCCTGTGCCTGTGATAATAATCAGCTGAAAAAAAGTTAGGCATTTGGTAAATTGTATACGAAAAACTGCTGTGAGTAGTCAAAGTGTTTGGTAAATTTTTATCAAAAGTGCTTTTAGTGTGTATAATGACCAAAAGAGACATGAAGATGAAACTATTTATTTTTTTATTCATTCTTTTTCTACTTTAAAAAAAAAAAACCAACTTTACGACATAAATTTTTTTCTTTTTTTAATTTACACTTTTTTATCAAAAAATTTAATCTAAAAAATATTGTTATATTAATAAAATAAAAAATTATATATAATTACAAACAAACAAACAAACAAACCCATCCGTACCCACCCCATCTCTCTCTCTCTCTCTCGATTCTCTTCTCCATCGCCTCAAAACACCGAGGAAAAAAAAAAAACTCAGATCAAGAATTTTAAAACCAAAAACTCAATCCAAACCCAGATCAAGAGAGGTTTGAGTTCATGGTCCTTTGCTCTATGTATGTGAGTGGGATTGTAAGATTGGATTTTATTTTGGTGGGAAGCCAGGGGTTTGATTTTCTTTAGCTGGACATGATGGAGTGGGGGAAGCTGGGATTTGGATCTTTTGTGGTTGCATGGTTTGGTGTTTGGTAAAATCATTGAAGGTAAGGTTTGCTTTATCGTTTATTGTATAATTTATATGTTATACAGATTTATTCACTTCTCCGTTTTCTCTTGCTCTCAAATCTTAGATTTTGCACTATTCTTCAAGGTTGTATGGCTTCTTCTTCGCTTTAGTATGAATTCTTCTTTGATTTGATGGGGCTTCTTCTTCTCCTTTCTCTCTGCACTTTTTTTTTCTAAAATTTTATCTTCTTCTCCTTTCTCTGTCAGTTTGATTTGAGGAGTGCAGATGGGAGTTGTGTGATTGGAGGGGCAAGGACTGTCCATTTGAAAAATAAATGAGGGCATTATGGGAAATCCAAATTTCATTAAAACCACCGGTTAAATTTTTTTTTAAGCAGCTTTTGAAAGCTGCCTTCTCCTGCTTTGGAAAAACAGCGGTCACTACCGCAATTTTTTTTAAAAGCTGATTCTTGATGTTTACCAAACACCTTAGTTCCGAAATTTTTTTTTAAAAGCTGCTTTTAAAAAAATTTAAGCACTCCCAAACGCCACCTTAGTACGGTGGAAGAATATAAAATCATAAGAGGACAAAATTGTGATCCACTGAAAACGACAAAATAGTCCTTTGCTCCTAGGTGAATTGTTTCCACTTTTTTGTTCCTTTTCTGAAAGATTATTTATTTTATTTACCTATTTTGCTTCCACATAAGTGTTTCTTCAAGTAACCACCACCGAATATATGGCACCTTCTACGGTGCACCAGGTGCACCTTTGCACCATTTGTCCTTTATGATGCTCTTAGATTTTTTTAAAAATTGGTTACCGGTTATACAAGTTATCAAGTTTCCACTTTTTGAAAATGCAATTGCATAAGGGTCATGCAATTATGCCCTTCCTGTTTGGCAATTGGCATATGATTGGATAGTGATTTACAGTAGTTTGAATATGAAACTACCATACCAGTTATACAAGTTATCAAGTTTCCACTTTTTGAAAATGCAATTGCATAAGGGTCATGCAATTATGCCCTTCCTGTTTGGCAATTGGCATATGATTGGATAGTGATTTACAGTAGTTTGGATATGAGAGTACCATAACATTGTAAGAGGATCCTAAAACTTATAAGTTACAAGATTTGGGTAGCTGTTTACAAGTTTTTGAACTATGATTACCACATTAGGGTTCACCTAATCCATAGTATTGTAAACATCCGAGTTTACAAGTATAAGGACCCAATTTACCATCCGAATGTTCTCATTTACCCTAATATTGTACTACATGTCTTTATCTTTGTAAATTACGATATTACAAGATTAATGATACATTTTACAATCAAATGGAACATAACTGTCCAAATCCGAGTAAAACAAGACCTTAATATAGTAAAAGTTTGTGTTTACATGTATAAGGACTCAATTTACTTTCCTAATGTCCCTAGTTACCTTAATATTGTACTAGATATCCTTCTCTTTGTAAATTACGATATTACAAGATTAAGGATGAGTTTTACAATGTTCTGGAACATAACTATCCATAAAAGAGTAATGCAAGACCTTAGTATTGTAAACATCCAAGTTTACAAGTATAAGGACCCAATTTACCATCCGAATGTTCTCATTTACCCTAATATTGTACTACATGACTTTATCTTTGTAAATTACGATATTACAAGATTAAGGATGCATTTTACAATCATATGGAACATAACTGTCCAAAACGGAGTAAAACAAGACTTTAATATTGTAAACGTTTGTGTTTACACGTATAAGGACTCAATTTACTTTCCTAATGTCCCTAGTTACCTTAATATTGTACTAGATATCCTTCTCTTTGTAAATTACGATATTACAAGATTAAGGATGAGTTTTACAATGTTCTGGAACATAACTATCCATAAAAGAGTAATGCAAGACCTTAGTATTGTAAACATCCGAGTTTACAAGTATAAGGACCTAATTTACCATCCGAATGTTCCCATTTACCCTAATATTGTACTACATGTCTTTATCTTTGTAAATTACGATATTACAAGATTAAGGATGCATTTTACAATCAAATGGAACATAACTGTCCAAAACCGAGTAAAACAAGACCTTAATATAGTAAAAGTTTGTGTTTACACGTATAAGGACTCAATTTACTTTCCTAATGTCCCTAGTTACCTTAATATTGTACTAAACGTCATTCTCTTTGTAAATTACGATATTACAAGATTAAGGATGAGTTTTACAATGTTTTGGAACATAACTATCCATAAAAGAGTAATACAAGACCTTAGTATTGTAAACATCCAGAGTTTACAAGTATAAGGACCCAATTTACCATCTGAATGTTCCTATTTACCCTAATGTTGTACTACATGTCTTTATTTTTGTAAATTTCGATATTACAAGATTAAGGAGGCATTTTACAATCTTGTGGAACATGACTATCCTAAACGAGTAATACGATACCTTAATAATGTAAACATTTGTGTTTACATATATAAGGACCCAATTTACTTTCCTAATGTCCCTAGTTACTTTAATATTGTACTAGATGTCTTGATCCTTGTAAATTACGATATTACAAGATTAAGGATGGGTTTTACAATGTTCTGGAACATAACTATCCATAAAAGAGTAATACAAGACCTTAGTATTGTAAACATCCGAGTTTACAAGTATAATGACCCAATTTACCATCCAAATGTTCCCATTTACCCTAATATTGTACTACATGTCTTTATCTTTGTAAATTTCGATATTACAAGATTAAGGATGCATTTTACAATCTTGTGGAATATGACTGTCCTAAACGAGTAATACGATACCTTAATAATGTAAACATTTGTGTTTACACGTATAAGGACCCAATTTACTTTCCTAATGTCCCTAGTTACCTTAATATTGTACTAGATGTCTTTATTCTTGTGGAAAACGAAGCCAAACGTTAAGAAAATAGGCATGCATGCACGTTTGCAATTTCAAACAGACGGTTTGGCAATTGCATTATACTTGTTCCATTTCTAACTCACTGTTTGTCAATTGCATTATGTTTATTCACTTCCCAAAGCACTGTTTGTCAAATGGGTTATTTTCGTTTCCTCCTAGGCGACCCAATCTATCAATGCCCTTTCCATCTTATGGTCACTTCCTTGCAAATTAACTCATTCAATCCATTAACATACAACAATACACGATCATATTTGACATCATTATATAATACGTTTATAGCATCAAACAAGTTACATAAGGTTTGGGGTTACAAAACTATTTCGAAAGGGAATTGAAATTCTATGGAAAACCAAGGCAAAAGGGTTGAAAAAAGGCATGCATGCACTTTTGCAATTGCATTCTTTTGGTTCAATCACATAATGTATTTACATTCTCAAAATTAAAAAGGCCGCCAATAACATAAATAAAACAAATCAATAGTTTTTATAATTATTTATATTTCTCATAACCATGAGTTTAATGAAATATCCTACTAAGTACAACTAAGTTTGGATGATTTGATATTATTTATTGATTATGAATTTTGGTATTCTCATACTAACAACGCAAAAGTGCAAAATTTGTTCCGTAAATTGGCAATTGCATATTGGGATTCCAAACGTTGCCTCGCTATTCGAAGAAGTAGTATTATATGACAACATTCACAAGGAAAATATAATTTCGACCAAAAATCCGAGGAAAATATAATTGCATCCATGTTTAATAGTGTTTAGGACTTAACCGTTCCATAACATTGTAAAGTTTATCTCTAATCTTGTAATAGAGATTATTTCTATTTATGATATTACAAGTTTATGGATACATTTTACAAGTTTATGGAATACTAAGATCCACAATATTGTAAAAAAAAAGGTCCTCAATTTTGTATTTTCAAGATAAACATATAAAAATGGGTCATTATTCTAGTAATGGTGGACCTTAGCAATGTAAAATGAGTTATTATTCTAGTTAAAAATGTTTTACAAGATTAAGGAATGAGGGTAAAATTTATTAGAGTGTTAAAATTTACAAGCTTTGGTATCGTTTTAAAGTTCCCTTTCATCGATAATATTGTAATAGCGTAATTTACAATAAAAATGATCTCCATTACAATATTCATTAATTGTTGGGCTTTGAACAAGTAAAATTGCTCCTCATTCTTGTAAAAACAAGGACTTATTTTATCATAGTTGGGGCATGCGAGGTCCGAAACCTTGTAAAGTTTATGCAAAATCTTATAAAACCATAAGTTTCATAATTGCCAATCAGGCACTCGGTTTTCGCAAATTGGAATAGTAATTACGTGTTGTCTGTTTATCAATTGTCAACTTGATGGGGGTGAGTGAGAGCAAAATAGGCAATTGATGGGTATCGATTCGATAATATATGGTAAAGCAGACTTTTTTTATTTTTTTTTTTATATCAAAGGCCAAACGTAAGACAAATTTCCCATCATTATTTAAAAGTGAGACATGATTTAACCAAAAAATAATAATTCTTAACATAAAAGTTAATATGTGAAATTCTAATACTTTGTAACTTAATTTATGTTGATCCGTATGACCTAATACTTTCCATTTGTTATAACTTATATTTATTTTATCCTTAATCAATTCAAATGTTATTTTTCGGAAATAAGCTTATCCTTAATATGAAGGATTTTGCACATAGATTACAACATTTTGAACATACAATTAATTATAAAGGATTTATCATTAGTGAGAAATTCTACGTTTCATAATTGTGCACAGATAATGACAATTGGGCGACTGGAATGCAAATGAGACTACTTTGATTGTCAATTGCTTGACTAGAAGGCAAATTACACTACATGTTTGTCAATTGCATTGACAAATCACATATTGTATTTACATTTTCAATTAATTGAGCACATATAATGGCAATTGCTCAACTGGATTGCAAATGAGACTACTTTCTTTGTCAATTGCTCAACTGGAATGCAAATAGCACTACCTGTTTGCCAATTGCATTGAAGGGAGTTAGAACAAGTGGAGAACTGGACAATAAGTGAGACAGCAAGCCAATAAGCCAATACCACCAGTCCAATTGGTGGTTCTTCAACATAATTCATGTTTAAAGCATGTATAGGCAATTCGCAATCCTATCTACTTGATACCAAAAATCTTTTCTAATATAACATCAGGAGTCAAATATAAGGCCATAATTTACAATACGATATCTATAAATGGTGCATAGCATAAGTCAGAAAATGAAAAATGAAAGGCAAATTGTTACCTTCCTCTCCAATTCTGCAATGTAGCTCTCATAAAGATCTTCTCTGTCCCTCGCTCATTCTACAACCTTGAATCGTTCATCATTTTCAAACATACTGACAGCTTTGCTGATCAGGCCAATACATCAGTCAGAACATCTAAAACATTTTGCATGCTTCCCAGTCATAAAATACATCAAAAAAGACTAAACTCAAAACCACACTATTCATAGAACAGAGAGGAGTAAACCTCCATCTGGTTGCTAATGTAAGTTCCTTGGACTCCTTCAGAAAAATATCAAAATACAAACTTTTTTGTTAAGATCAAGGCATGATGTATTATAAAATTATTAAAGAAAAATGCAGTAACCAATTATGACTAGAAAGCAACATACTTGAAACATTTTTGAAAATTCTTCCCGAGCTTTTTTCTGCCTCATGCGCCTCTCTTCATTCTCCAGTTTTTTCCTTTGACCCAAGTACTAAATTAATAAATCTCATTAGTTTTAGGTCAGAAAATGATGCGAAAATATTCTTGATAAAAATCATGAACATTAATTAGTGGGGGAGTCATTGAGCAGTGCACAATTCTAATGAAATAAAAGTAGTCTTGAATATGTGTAAATAAACAAAAGAACGACCAAGACTCTAAAGCAGTTAAGAAATCATTAATAAGATTACCTCATTAAATGCTTGCTTCCTCTCACCTAGAGTTTTCAACGCACTATTGTCTGATATAACATTTCAAAAACTGTCAGAAGACTCTTCAACAACAAAAGATGGTGATAATACGAATGGAATAGCCAAGCTACCTGCTCCCAAGTCCAATCGGAGTGAACATTTGCAGATTCCAGAAGTGTTGTAAATGCATTTTTTGCCTCCAAAAAGAGAACATAATTATACACATATTATTCTTTGAACAGGCACGGCAATGAAAAATTGGACAAAGACATAAAATCAAATATGTGTACCTGCTTATTGGCAAACACCAATGGTTCTTCATCAACTGTTTTCTCCTCTGACGGAGTCACATTAACTTCAATGCCATTAACAATCGCTTTAGGAGTCCTTGATGCCCTACATGAGAGAAGGAGGCTGAGATGAGAGAAAGAGAGAGGAGTACAGGCGTTAAGTCTGAAAACGAAGAGGAAAAGGGATTTAGATGAGATAGAGAGTGAGGGTTTGGGATCAGAGAGAGCGAGAGATAGAAAGATGAAGTGAGTGAAGAGGGGGCTTAGGTTTTGACGGGTTGGGAATTTTCTTTCAACCTGCTGAGCAGGTTTTTAGGTTATCCCATTCAATGGTGTGGATTTACCCAGGAAATTTTAACAAAATCTAACGGTGAACAGGACTTGGCGCATGGATGCGCCAGGTCCACTGTAGAATTTTCCCTAAAATCAACCCCTAGAAGGCCAGAGAGTTCAATGATTTCACACATTGCCAAAGATGAGAATCATCTCACACATTCAAATTCATACATAAAAGAAGATAAATTCAAATTCATAAATTCACATCAATGATAGCATTTTTGTTTTTTGTTTTTGTGAATGCAGAGAAAAAGTTGGGAAAAAGAGGAGCACAGTTGTGATGGTGGATGGCTCCCAAGTTGAAGAATTAGACGCATTAAGAGACAATGATCAATTGTTTATCTTTTGAACATGAACATGAAAATGATGTATGAATGATCACTAATCAGTTTCAATAACTTTATCAATGAAATTCTATAGCATAACTCATGTCAAAGATGAAGATTGGACGAAAAACTTACAACACCTACATTCTATGCTCTGTTGTTGAGCATCTCTAAAACTGCATAAGAAACTAAAGATATTACTCTAAAATTCAGACTAAATTATCTCAAGCACAAAAATAATACATTATAAGAAGTCATGGATCTCACGGGTTGTAATGGACACCAATTTGCTCCATTGTCGTGGAGGACAATAAATGTCTCAATCCTATCTCAAGTTCTAGATCATTATGTTAACATTAAGATCTCAAGTAAACAAAGTACATAAAATTCCAAGTTATCAAACATAGAATACACACAGTTTACAAAATAGAAACCTGCAATATCTCTTCAAGGCTGAAATGGATGCTCCATCGTCTAGCATCTTCCTTCAAGAACCCAGTGCTTTTGGTTTGAACAATATGCAGTCTCAAGGCCATCAATTTAAAGTCCCATATCATTATCAAGAATGAACAACTCTCAAGCTTCCAACCCTCAAATTCAAATAATAAAAAAAGTAAGAAATTAGCAACGTATATCTGAGAGGGAGAAAGAGGAGAGGTGGGAGAGAGAACAATTCGAAAGAAAAAAAAACAGAATTATAATTTCAAAAAATTACCAAATTCCTATATAAATCCAAAATATTACTAAAAAAAATAAATAAGGACTTGCGATTCAATACCCAAATCATTAAATCCTAAATTAAAAATAGGACATATAAATCATTTTGTTAGAAAGCCTAGACCAAAATTCAAAGTTGAAATACTTTCTGCTATGATGCGAATCATCTAAATCGCACAGTTACAAAAAGAGGGAGAAAATTAGAGTTCTTACCTGCCACAGAGAGGTTGAGAGAAAGCCATCCACAGAGATCCAGATGAGAGTGAGACAGAGAAATCATAACTATGAAAACCTAAAAAAACAAAACAAAGAAACCAGCGATGAAGCAGCAGCAACAAGGAAGATACCTAGACCAAAAACCCTAGAAAGGAGAACGAAATGAAGAAGGAGAAGAAGGAGCATGACCTACTTGAGAGGAGAGGAGATGTGGTCGCGGGCATCGTCTCGTCGTCATAGAAGGAGGAGAGGAGCTGCTGTGGAAGGAATCGAACTCGAAGGGAAAGAAATGAAAACCCAACCCTAAACTTGAAATGTCTCTTACTGAGAGAGCAAGTATTTTTTATTTGGTTTTACCTACAGCAACCAATTTAACCGGTAACCAACAATCAACGCTTTGGATTACCCCACATGCCCCATCTACTCATCCAATGGTCTATAATAAGTGGCGCATCAGTGCGCCTGGCGCACTGTAGAATTTTCCCCGAATATATATAATATATCAAATATATAATAAAGCTACTTTAGTTCTACGTTGCCTTAGAGGCCTTTCGTAGTAATTTTTGGTTCTTATAAAAAAAAAATTAGGAAATTGTCATTAGCATTGATTTTTTTTTTTTTTGGTGTTACGGTGGTGTTATTAATAATAAAAAAAATGCAAAAACTAACTAACATTGTCATGGTGATCGGTTCATAATTGTATATCATTTTGTACCCTTCTAGCTTATGATTTGGTTATGTTTTTGAGTTAAACTTGTGCTTTTAATCCTTTTTGTGTTTATCTTTCAGTTAATTGAGCTTTAGGAAACAATGATGGCTTTGGAGAACATAATTCATGCAATTCAAGCATGTTAAGGCCTGATTTGGATGAAGGGAATAAGAGTTTAAAGACAAATTCATTTTGGCTCCAGTCCCTGCCAGTCCAGTTCCGTAGGTCACATTGCAAGCTTTGTTTCAGCAACCTACATAGCTAGAATAGGGCCACATTCTTCATGAAAGTTGTTCCAATGGGTGTGTACTATAACATATCCAAAATTCAGCCCCATTGGATAAATGTGGAGTCCGTTAGCTAGCAAACACAGAACCATGCTCAGGATGGATCTTATCAGCGCGGAAAATGAGTTAGCAATTTGTTTCGGCCTTAACTTCTTCTTCCGACCTTGGATTGGCCCAAATAACATATGGCTGGAAAGAAGACATTCTGAACTTCAATTTCAAGTGCTTAAAGTCATAATTTGATTAAGAGAAGCCCAAGTTGTAAGCCCTTGAAGTTGCTGGTCATGCTGACCTCAGCATGTGCTGGTTGGATGCTTGGTCATGGTGAGCTAGGCATGAGCTATCATTTCTGGTTGGAAGCTTGGTCATGGTGACATGAAGATGACCTAGGGCTGCTAGTGGGATTAATTGGTGAAGTGCATCAACCATTCAAGATTTTCTAATACAAGTGCATCACACACTTTGGATTTTCTATTACAAGTGCATCAACCATTTCAGATTTTATAATTCAAGTGTTGTATGCATTAGTCTTATTGAATTCAGATTTTCACTTCCCCTAGGCCTATAAATAGGGAAGTTCTCTAAGCTTGTAATAACACCCCAAGGGGGGAGCTCTCAAACACTTCTCTAGAGCTCCCTTCCCTTCTCTCCCTTAAATTCTCTTAGTTTCCCTTTGTAGTTCTCAATTGTTGTAATAAGATCATTCTACTCAATTTTCTTTTTATTAAATCTCAAGCACTTCTCTATTCTCTTTCAAAGTTCTCCATGCTCTCAAACACTTTCCAAACACTTTCTTCTCCCTTCTCAAAGCTCTCAAACACATGCTCTTCCAAAATCCACAAAGTTCTCAAACACCACTTTCCTTTCTTCTCCAAAAGTTTCCATATTCTCAAACACTTCCCAAACACTCCTCCCTTCTCTTTCTCAAACACATCTCTCCTCTCTTCCAAATTCCCAATGTTCTCAAACCTTCTCTTCCAAAATCCTCCAAGTTTCCAAAGACTTTCTTCATCAAATTCTCCAAACACTTTCTCAAACAATTCTCTACTTCTACTTTCTTCTCCAAAAAGCCTCCATGTCCTCAAACACTTTTCCCAAACACTTTTCCTTTCTTCCTCAAGTTCTCTTAATTTCTTTAATGTTCTTTTAGTTGTAATTTATTTTTCATTGTAATGTACATTCTTTCTTCTGGTTTTGTTTCTTTTGTTTTCATTTTTGTTTTGTGTAGGAAAATTGAATTGGATCATTCAATCACCAATCCCTGTGGAATCGACCTCGCACTTACATACGCTAAACTACCAACGGTTCGTGCACTTGCGAGTATCACAAGTTGAGGATGCAGTTGAACCCATTTTGGTGCAGCTGAATCTACACAACAAGTTTTGGCGCCGTTGCCGGGATCGGTAACATTGTTTGATTCTATTTGGTTTTCCTACTTTTTATTTATTTTTATCTTTTTCATAACTGCACAGTTTCATGTTTTAAAGTTAATGGCGTTAATTGACAAGTTGTGTTTGTAGTCCAACTGACAAGGACAATTGCCTGACAAGCAAGAGAACTGGGTTTGAGTCCCAGCTTACACAACACCCAAAAACAAAAAGGTTCAAGTAGCATGTTGATTATTTCTAGTTTATGGTTTCATTCACTTGCTCTTAATTAAATATCTTGTTCAAGTTTACATAAACACCATATGACTCTTGGACTGATTAGTGAATGAATGGGTAGATATTGAAGACAAACACCATGTTTAAATTCTACTTGGTTCTCTATTGTTCTTCTTGTTCTTAATGGGTTCGGAATTTGTGTTTAGACTAAACACCATAGCTAAATGCTTTTTCTGAATACTTGATTAAAACCACACACCATATGGATAATCATATTTGAGAAAGAACGAACTTCATAAGCTAGTTTGATTTACTTTGTTGCTTGTTACTTTGAAGCATGAAATTGGACGTGTGTTGATTTTCCTTTTCATTTTAGTTTTTATTTCCTAATCCTTTAATTCTGTTTCAAGTTTTCTGTGTTTGTTTTAGCAAGTAATGTCAGCTTAATATAAATGGAGAGAGATGGTAACCTCGATCATAAGAATGGGGAGTGTGGAGTAGTGGGAGAAGTCGCGACCTCCAAATGCATCACGCTCGACCTAATCGCTTCAAGGGGGAGTATTCCAATCCTTTCTCTTTAGTTGTTTTGTTATTATTTCAGTAATTTTAAATTTCTATTTCTTTTATTAAAAAAAAAAATTAAAAAGATTTTTTATATGAGCTGACTCGTGGTAACTCCTGTGAGCGTCTCCGTCAAATCCAGTGTCTAGGAGTTCTATAGGCGACACCTTCGGTGTCTAAGAAGTTTGGTTTTTAAGCGGGACCATTGTGACCCCTCCAACCTTCCCGGATCCCCTGGCTGTATTTTTCTGAGGCCCTTAACTGGTCATCCATGAGTTGCTTGTATATTTGTGTTTTTTTTTACTAAAAAAAAAAAAATTAAAAAAAATTAATAATTTTAAAAAAAATTGAAATTTGAGTTTTTATTTATTTTTCCTTGTAACTTGCAATTTGGAACTTCTTTTTTTTTTTTTTTGTGTGGTCAGTTAGTTGTAAATAAATTTAAAATTTTAAAAAAATCAATTTGGAACTTCTTTGTTTTCTTTTTTTTGTTTTGTTAAGTTAGTTTATGTATTTATTTACATGGTGTGGTTAGTTAGTTTATTTCTGAGTGTTAAAAACACATTTTTATTTCATTCAAACACTGCATTAAAAAAAAAAACAAAAACAAAAAAACAAAAAACATTCAAGTAAAATTTTTTAAAAAAAAAACAACAACAACAACTTCTTCTTCTTCTTCTTCATTTTCATCTTCATCTTCATGGCATGCCTCTCTTATCTCTACTTGCAGAATCTCCAGCAGCTCCACATGGTCCTCATTTTTCTCTCCAGTGCTTCCACGTGCTGATTAGCACAGTAAAGCCGCTTCTGGAGGTCCGCCACCATAGCCTTCAAGGAAGCTATTTCCTCGCTCATCGCGGCACACTCCCGTGTCCTCGCCAGGAATCGTATGCCCAAATTGGTAGCCGAGACCGCGTGGAGCACCGTTAAATTGTGGGACTCCTCCACTGCTGCCTTGTCAGACCTCTTTGCCACATGCAGATGATCCGTCGATGTGAGCCTGCCTGCTAATCATGCCTCCCAGGAGCACTGCTCTCTTCGGCACCGCCTCAGAAAAGTTCGGTATTACCTCAGCAAAGTTTGAGGCCGTACCGTGATGATAGGTGGAGTTTGGGAAGACATGGTTTTGAGGAGCCCTTCTCTGCGCATTCGGTGGCGCAAGGGACAACTCAAGGTTAAGATCATCAAGGTGAGTGCATGAGGATGCCATTGTTTTGTTGTTGGATTTTTTGATGTTTTTCTCTGAATTTGCAGGAAGAAATGCGGGTGCTCTTCTACTTCACCGAGATGAGTTTAAATAGACTTATACAGACGAGGGAGCCGAAAGCACTTCGGATCTCTAGGGTGCTATCCTGTGTTCTTTTCTCTCGGATCCCTTCACTTCTGCCGCAAATTGCGAGCACGTTTTTTTAAAGGGAGCATGTCGACACTTTAACTTACTTTTGCCTCCCGTTTTTTCTGATGTTTGTGTTTTTGCTTTTTCAATTGTTATTTTATTTATTTTGTTTTTTTTTCAATTGTTTTCTTCTTGTTTGTCAGGTTTCTCAAGAATTTAAGTTGAAGAAGAGACAAAATTAAAGATGCGTCTTGGACACCTGGTGCAAGAATCCCAACTCTTCTTTTAAATTCTTGTTTGAATTGCGTGTTTATTTCAGTTTTTATTTTTATTTTGTTTTTATTTAATTAGGTAGTATAATTTAAAACTCATAGGATATTCTTTGAAGGAGCTAAACTTTTGGTAACTCCAGTGAGCAACCACAGTCTATACAGTGTCTAGGAGTTCTTTAGGCGGCACCTTCGGTGTCTAAGAAGTTTGGTTTTTAAGAGGGACCATTGTGACCCCTCCAACCTTCCCGTACCCCCTGGCTGTGTTTTTCTGAGGCCCTTAACTGGTCATCCTTAAGTTTTTCTCTTAAAAGAAGAAGCAATTATTTGTGTGTTTACTTAACTAATAAAAAAAAAAAAATGCATGTTTGGGTTTTCATGTTTTTGTTTGATCGTTGTTCTTTAGATTTAGGGTCAATCGTTTCTTTGAGATAACATAACATTTTTTATTTCCCAAATAAAGAAAGAAAAAAAAAAACGCACATACACTTTAAAATTAAATAAATAAAAACTGAAATCATTTCTTCTTGGAGCTCGGTGTCTCGACCATAGGAGCTTTTAGTTTGGCCATCTGGTTGTCCTCTTCCGGGGGCTTCACGCACAGCCTCTTGGGGCTCATCACTTGAGCTCCCAAAGATCGCAATCTTAGCTTCAGTATAACTTTTCTCGCGATCTGGTTTCTTGCGTTTGCCCGGTCGGTCTAGGTCTTCCAGCTGTTTCCGCATGTCGCGAGAGTACAACTCTACCATCTTTGATAGGTTTTTATTCTCATCCCGCAATACTTCTAGCTGGTGTCGATTCACCTCCACTATCCTGGCCCTCTCCCTTTTCAAGCTTTTTATAGCACTCTGACACTCTTCAACCATACTTCGCTCCGCCGCTCACTGACCTTTCAGCACCTCTACCTCATGGGACTTCGCAGTAGGCGATGACCCAAACTTGCGACACATGCTGTACTCTGCACGCTCAGTGCCAGGGCATCGCTCGTGACCCGGTTGTCATCCCTTGTCCCGAACACACGTATATCTTTAGGAGTCACCAAATTTCTGCCCACTCCAATGGCAACATCGTTGTCCAGGAGTATTGAGTCAGCTCCTGTCACAGGCCCCCTTGCGGAGGCAAAGTAGGGCATCCATATTGGTGCTACTGCTTGGCCTCGTGTTTGAGTCGGTGGAGCTATGTTGAGATCCAAGGAAAAGGGGTAGGAAGAAGCCATTTGATTTCTCAGTTTTTCTTGCTTCTTTTCTCTTTTGTGTTTATGAGTTTGTGTTTTTTGTTTTTTTCCCCCTTCTTTTTCCTTCTTATAGAGTCTTTCACAAAACCCTAGCCAGGTCCAGCGTAGCATTTTCTGAAACTCCAGCATTCCTCGAGTCCCACAACCTTCTCGCTTTCCAACCACACCCAACTCACTTATCACGACGTGACCTTTCTGAACGGACGCGTTCAGGAAAGTCGTCACGACTTTCCATGGCCCGTAATTTTCGCTTGTGGAACTACGGCGCCTCTATGCGTCGACACGTGGCTCCTGCTTTCTGCCCGTGACTATCCATGAGACGACATCAGGGACCACATTCCCTCTTTTTAGAAATCCCGTTTTGCACTCATAATTCACGTTTTATCTTTTTAAGAAAAAAATTAAATTTAAACGTGTGAGCTTCAGATTTCATGTTGGGTCGGGTTTTACCGTTGTTGGGTTAATTTCATTTTGCTTTGGGCTTTCAATTGTTTGGGTTTCAGTTTGTGTAAGACTATCTGTTAGGGCTTACTGTTTTGAGTGTTTTACTATTTCGTGTTTTTTTTTTATTTGTTTGTTTGTTTTGTAATTGTTTTATTTTATTTTTGTATGTTTTGTGATTTTTATTTGCTTTAATACCTTTCATTTGTTGCTATGACATTGTTTGTGGCTAATTTTTAAACATTGAGGACAATGTTCATTTCTAGGTTTGGGGGTATTGGAGTTTAGCATGTATTTTTTTTTTTCTTAATTAAAAAAAAAAAATTGCTTGTTTTTCTTCTATTTGAGTTTTGTTTTTGTTTTGAGTCACTTTCCGAACACTTATGATGAGATAGTGATAAATGTTTGCATGACTTAAATAAAAATTGGATTTCATTTTATTTTAGTGTTTTTTTTCTTTATTAAAAAATAAAAAAAAAATTGGCATTGTTCTATCATGATATGTTCGAAACCTTTGCACTTGCCATTTGTTTCATAATTTTCCAATTAAAGGATTTGCATGATCTAAATAATTGAATGAAGTATAAATTAGATTTATATAACCAACCATATAAAGTGAGCTTTTGAGCCTTGTCCTTCATTTCATGAGTGTTATATACATACTCTTATTTTCTTGTCATCTAAGTTGTTGTTTGATCTCATTATTCATTGATTTGGTTGAACACTTAAAAGTCATTCATTCTTATGCAATTTGATTTCATGACATTTAAGAAGTGATATTAAGGCCCTCTTTGGATCGTTTGTGCCTTTCAAGCTAACCTTATGCATGCTTAAGCATGATTTTCCATTGTTAACCATTTTGAGCCTACATGTAAACCTTTTCTTTCATTTACCAATTTTATTTCCTCGCCTTAGCCCGAAAAACAAATATTTACCTTTCTAAGGAACTCATGAGCTTTAATTGGGATGTGTTTTTCATGCTAAGTTTGGGAAGAGGTGTTACATTTTGAAAAAAAGAAAAGAAAGAAAAACAAAAAATCACACAATTGGTGAAAGAAAAGAGAAAAGTGGTGGTTGATTGAAAATTTCATTTTTGGGCCTTCAAAATAAATTGGTGTTTGTTCAATTAAAGGAAATGAGTATGAATCATTGTAAATGAAGGTATAAGGAGTTTTGATCATGTAAAAGAAAAAAAATCTATTCGTGATGATTCGAAGTCTTGTAAACAATTGTTTTATGCTCTTACATTGCGAGTTCCTTGGACTTTGTATTATCTATACCTTTCATTTCTTACTCACCTTACACCCTTGGCCCCATTACAACCTATGTTAAAGACCTAAATTGATCTTAAATGTCATGTAGTTGAATTGCATCCATCTTCTTACTTTTAAGTGTTCGGCATCCTTCTTGAGATCATATTAATGCAAGTTCTTCATCTTTCTATTTCGAGTTAAGTCCTTATGGTTTAACTCTATTCTCATATTTATAACTGAGTGTTGCATTATAGCCCTCTTCTGAGTGATTCATTTGTGAGAGGACAACTTTGGTGAGATTTGAAGTTGAACTTGTGCTTTGTATAATTTTTGAAATT
The DNA here is from genome assembly GCA_018703695.1 of Prunus fruticosa. NCBI lineage: Eukaryota > Viridiplantae > Streptophyta > Magnoliopsida > Rosales > Rosaceae > Prunus > Prunus fruticosa. The sequence continues at coordinate 29,395,397 of CM031920.1, forward strand.
GTGTGAAAACTAAGATTGGAGAATTTGTTGCATTTGGCTATCACACTACTACACTTTGAGCATATTATGTTTTGAACTTTGCCGCTTTGTAAATAATGTCAAAAAATTGAGCTTTTATTGTCAAAACGTTTAAGTCATGTGCATGAGTCAATTCTCTTAGAAAATGTTCAGAAAGATTGTTTTGAGTTCTTTTTATTTTTGTAATTTTTTTTTATTATTTTTGTTTATTTTTGTTTTTATTTTTGTTAATATATTTATGTTTGTTTCTGTTTTTGGTTTTGTTTAAGGACTAACAATCTTTTAAGTTTTCTAATTACTTTGTTTTATAGAGTCTGTAAAACGTTTGTGGGTATTCGATTGTTAAACCCTCAGGAGACACAACTCCTCCTACTAGGGATGCCTAGAGGTTTAAAGGCTTGTTGCATATGCTAAATGCAATCGAGTTACCTACGAAAGTGGTCTAGTTAACTTCTTGTTTTGTTTTTTTTTTTTTATCTGTGTTTTCCTTTTTGTTTTGCTCGAGGACTAGCAAAATCTAGGTTTGGGGGTATTTGATCGGTTCATAATTGTATATCATTTTGTACCCTTCTAGCTTATGATTTGGTTATGTTTTTGAGTTAAACTTGTGTTTTTAATCCTTTTTGTGTTTATCTTTCAGTTAATTGAGCTTTAGGAAACAATGATGGCTTTGGAGAACATAATTCATGCAATTCAAGCATGTTAAGGCCTGATTTGGATGAAGGGAATAAGAGTTTAAAGACAAATTCATTTTGGCTACAGTCCCTGCCAGTCCAGTTCCGTAGGTCACATTGCAAGCTTTGTTTCAGCAACCTACATAGCTAGAATAGGGCCACATTCTTCATGAAAGTTGTTCCAATGGGTGTGTACTATAACATATCCAAAATTCAGCCCCATTGGATAAATGTGGAGTCCGTTAGCTAGCAAACACAGAACCATGCTCAGGATGGATCTTATCAGCGCGGAAAATGAGTTAGCAATTTGTTTCGGCCTTAACTTCTTCTTCCGACCTTGGATTGGCCCAAATAACATATGGCTGGAAAGAAGACATTCTGAACTTCAATTTCAAGTGCTTAAAGTCATAATTTGATTAAGAGAAGCCCAAGTTGTAAGCCCTTGAAGTTGCTGGTCATGCTGACCTCAGCATGTGCTGGTTGGATGCTTGGTCATGGTGAGCTAGGCATGAGCTATCATTTCTGGTTGGAAGCTTGGTCATGGTGACATGAAGATGACCTAGGGCTGCTAGTGGGATTAATTGGTGAAGTGCATCAACCATTCAAGATTTTCTAATACAAGTGCATCACACACTTTGGATTTTCTATTACAAGTGCATCAACCATTTCAGATTTTATAATTCAAGTGTTGTATGCATTAGTCTTATTGAATTCAGATTTTCACTTCCCCTAGGCCTATAAATAGGGAAGTTCTCTAAGCTTGTAATAACACCCCAAGGGGGGAGCTCTCAAACACTTCTCTAGAGCTCCCTTCCCTTCTCTCCCTTAAATTCTCTTAGTTTCCCTTTGTAGTTCTCAATTGTTGTAATAAGATCATTCTACTCAATTTTCTTTTTATTAAATCTCAAGCACTTCTCTATTCTCTTTCAAAGTTCTCCATGCTCTCAAACACTTTCCAAACACTTTCTTCTCCCTTCTCAAAGCTCTCAAACACATGCTCTTCCAAAATCCACAAAGTTCTCAAACACCACTTTCCTTTCTTCTCCAAAAGTTTCCATATTCTCAAACACTTCCCAAACACTCCTCCCTTCTCTTTCTCAAACACATCTCTCCTCTCTTCCAAATTCCCAATGTTCTCAAACCTTCTCTTCCAAAATCCTCCAAGTTTCCAAAGACTTTCTTCATCAAATTCTCCAAACACTTTCTCAAACAATTCTCTACTTCTACTTTCTTCTCCAAAAAGCCTCCATGTCCTCAAACACTTTTCCCAAACACTTTTCCTTTCTTCCTCAAGTTCTCTTAATTTCTTTAATGTTCTTTTAGTTGTAATTTATTTTTCATTGTAATGTACATTCTTTCTTCTGGTTTTGTTTCTTTTGTTTTCATTTTTGTTTTGTGTAGGAAAATTGAATTGGATCATTCAATCACCAATCCCTGTGGAATCGACCTCGCACTTACATACGCTAAACTACCAACGGTTCGTGCACTTGCGAGTATCACAAGTTGAGGATGCAGTTGAACCCATTTTGGTGCAGCTGAATCTACACAACACATGGTCCAAGGCTCGACGTAAACAATCATCCTCCAACATAAGCAGAAAAGCCTTAGCAAAAAAAAAAAAAAAAAAAGGCGCAGAAAAGCTATCAAATTGATGCAATCCTATAGAGAGCTTATGCCTGAAATTAGCCATATGATCAACATCACGATTTTGCTCTATGTACACTTAATACAACACCGCCAATCTCTGCCCAACACCTCTTTGCAGCCACTAATCAAACTGAACAAGAGATGAGAATCATTAAACTCATGAGAATGAGGATATATTAAGACATTCTACTTAATACGAAATTCAACATATCGTACCATCACGAGATATTTTGTCATTTCAAGAGAAAAATTTGTATGTCACGTATTTATAGCGGGTAAAATTTAAAAGCATTGTGCTATCGAAGATCAGTCCATCACAACAAACAAATAATGAGATTGGTCTCCATCCATTCCGAGGAATACAATTTAATTGGAGGGTTGTGAGCGTAGTTATCTTTCCAACAAAGGGACGATAGCAGCAGGTGCAATTCAAATTTGGTTCAAGTTAAAACTTGTGCAACCAATCAGTTCCATTTTGGGCAAGTGGTCCTGGCAAATTGGAATTGTCAAATGTTTGATTTGAACACGGTGCATGTTTCACTCCAGTGCCAGAGAAAACCATTAAAACATAATTCATGAGACACAAAAAAAAGGTACGTGAAGACCGAGAGAGAATCAGCTGCGGAGAGGGAGACTGCAGAGAAAGAAGCCTTAGGAATGAGGTTGTCAGTGTCTCAGTGTTTTTCTTTTTTTTTTTGAAAATAAAATAAAATAAAATAACCAGAAAGTCACCCCAAAATCACAGAGAAATCTTTTTTTTTTTTTTTGAATTTTGCTATTAATGTTGCCATTTATTAAACATTTGTGAACCCATAAATAAACAAACTTCTTAAACGGCACGGACCATTTCATTGTTTAATCATTTATTTCTCAATCTCAAAGTACAAAACGGACAGTGATTGTTTGACAACAACCACCACCTACCAAAATTAGGATTAAAATTGAAATAATTTATTTATTTATATTTCAATTCAAACCGCAGGTTCTGGCCATATGGCATTTACACATCTTTTTTCATTCAAATGAGCACAAAATGAGAGTCGAGTTAAGCAGTGTTTGTTTTGCATTTTTAGCACTTGACAAATGAGCATGAGATCCTTGTTCATGTTTGGTAAGTCATGCATCTGAAACGATATGTGATTTTCTAGGTAGTGTTTGTTTAGTAACATGAAATTTAGCACAATGCTTGGGTCCTGAATAGTAATGTCAATTTTATGTGGCTTAATAATAAGAATGTGCAATTTATTTTGACCAAATTTATTGAAGATGCAACCAATCATCCAATTAAATTTTAGAAATAATGACACATGTAACAAGAGTTAATTATAAATTTACCCCATGAACTTGTACGTTAATTTCAATTTGAACCCTCAACTCTTTTTTTGAAAAATTAAATACACGAACTAATTTTTATTGACACCCCCACCATAACACCATGCCCCATGACCACCACCCTCCACTCCCAAACCAATCCCCTGCTCCCACCCCCACAGACCCCCTCCCCCAACCTCCCCCTTTATGTTTTTTTGTCACCCCCAAACTCAGCCTGCTCCCAGGTCTTTCTTCTCCTCCCATTCCCCTATGACCACCACCCTCCACTCCTAGACACATCCCCCACCTCCCCCTTCTGTATTTTTCAACCCTCGAACTTAGCCCGCCCCCCCTGGGTTTTCTTCTCCTCCCATTCCCCATTCCCCATGCCCACCACCCTCACCCCCAAACCAATCCCCCACCGCACAAATCCCTCCCCCCTTTCACGCCCCTGGTTTTCTTCTCCCCAATGACCATCAACCTTCCCACTTCTTTTTTTTTTTACCCCAGACACATTCCTCCCCTTCACCTCCTCCTCTCTCTCTCTCTCTCTCTCTCTCTCTCTCTCTATTTAAATTGATTTTTTTTTTCATTTTAAAATTCATATTATAGTATTTAATTATTTTAAAATATAAAATAACTAATTAGCTCTAATATTTAATGGCAAATTGGATGAAATGTTAAGATTTAGACACGAGGGGAATTGGCGATAAAAATTAGTTAATGTAGTTAATTTTCCAAAAAAAATTTGCATGTGCAAATGAAAAGTAGAGTGTAAGTTCAGGGTAAATCGATAGTTAAACTCATGTAACAATATTGTTGGTGGTGAGGATGAGAAAACGCAAGTATATTGTCCTGAAATTTATATTTAGAACTAGATATGCTTTTACACGTTTGTTCCTAATCTACTTACCCTTTTACACGTGTGTTGTTTAATAAAAAAAAAAAGCTAAAACCTATGATTTTTAGCTCAAATGGCAGAAATAGCAAAAGAGTAATGCTATTCACAATCGCTCAAAAGCGATTGTCAAAAGACTTGCTATACACGTGTACACGTGTACACGTTCTCATGTCTTCCAAAAAAAATTGATTTTTTCTCTCGGTTGCCTCCCTCTCTCTCTCCCTTTCTGTTTTTAATTAGTTTTTTTCTCTCTCTCCCTCTTTTTTCTCTCCGTCCGTCTTCATCTCTTTTTCCATCGCTCTCCCTCTTCTTCTCTCTGTTGCCTCCCTCCTCCTGCTTCTTCTATTCTCTCTCTCCCTCTCTTCTTCTCTCCGCCTATCTCCATCTCTTTTTTTTTTCCATCGCTCTCCCTCTCTTCTCTCCTCCTCCTGCTTCTTCTACTTCTTATTTTCTTTTTCCCCTTCGTCTTCTTCTCTGTCTGTCTCCATCGATGGGTTGTAAAAACCCAAACTTTTTGTAACACAAAAACAAAAACCCCAAGCTTTAAAAACCTAAACTTCTTCCTCTCTGTGTCTGCCTTCCCCCAAATCACAGTTCTCTCCCTCATATTTCTTAACTTTCTTCTCCTTTTTTGTGTTCATTTGATGGGTAATGATTAAAATCAGGAGGAGAGAAACGCAGCAATTGTGGGAATCAGAAACACAAAAACTCAATGAGAGAAACACAAATTTGCAGCGTCATAGAGAAAAGGAGAGAAACACAGAATTTTTTTTGGAGAAACGAAGGGAAAAAACAAGACTAATAGGAAGAAGGAGAGAGAATTGGAAGATAATAACTCACGGAGAAAATAAATAACTAGCCTAGATTGATTTGTGTTTAGTTGTTGTCTGGGCTTAGCCCCAGTTTGTTAAGAAGTAGAAGAAGCAGGAGGAGGGAGACAACAGAGAGAAGAAGAGGAAGAACGATGGAAAAAGAGATGGATGTGGGCGGAGAGAAAAAAGAGGGAGAGAGAGAAAAAAAACTAATTAAAAACCGAAAGGGAGAGAGAGAGGGAGGCAACCGAGAGAAGAAAGAAAAAAAATTAATTTTTTTTTGGAAGGCATGAGAACGTGTACACGTGTATAGCAAGTCCTTTGACAATCACTTTTGAGCGATTATGAATAGCATTACTCATAGCAAAATGATCTGAATAAGCTCGATCAATAGAAATAATGCTATTCAAGTATAAAGAAAGAACGAAGATATCTCTCTCTTTTATTGTTTAACACTTATTAACAGTTTGAATTTTTATAAAGTCGTGTACTACCAATTTGAATTTTTATTCAGTGGATTAAAACATGGTGTTTAACACTTCTATGTATAAAAATTGAAGATAACAAACAAGAAGGACAAAGCAAGGACGGAGAGGTCATAACATAACATAAGGAACAAACATTAAATATGACTATGAAGTTCATTTCAAATTCCTATAAAGAAAAAATAAAAAACAAAAATGAAGACAAGTACAACGAAGAGGAAAGAAATTTGTCTAAACGAACTGAACTGCAACAGCAGCTTTCATTTGAAATCCCTGTTTCTTGCACTTCACGAGGTTGCACGCTCTTTCTCTCTCTCTCTCTCTCTCTCTCTCTCTCTCTCTCTCTCTCCAGAGAGATGTTAATACAAACAAGTAGCCTTAACGTCTAGCTTGCTTTCATTTTCAAACGCGAAAAGAAACGCCAAGTTCGTGTCTTTTTTAAAATCATCAGTTCAATTGACTCAAATGTCATCTGCAACAATAGTAACAGGAGGAGCAACAAGAAGACCAAAATGGCAGTACCCACCAGCACCACCAACCCCAAAAATTCTCCACTTTCCGCGTAGGCCTCGGCGAAGAGCATCCAAGAGCGTTCCTGGTGGAAGACCCAATTCAGGGGAGGCCAAGAAGGACAACAAGGGCAAGCTGGAAGCTCTGTTTGACCAGGAACGAGTTTTTTCCAGGGTCAGTTTGCCCATTGTGCTTTTTGAGTATGGTGATGGGGAAAGTGAGTGTAGGAGAGAGAGGGTTAAAGAGGGTGAGGATGGTGGTGATGAAGTGGTGGAAGAGGAGAAGTGGAGATTTCAGGCTGAGATGTTGAGGGCAGAGTGCAATTTATTGAGGATGGAGAAAGAGATTGCAGTTAAGAAGATGGAGAGGGTCAAGGTCAAGGTGGAGAGGACTCTTAAATCAGCTGTTCGCACTCTTGTTTCTGTTAGTCTTCTTCTTCTTCTTCTTCTCTCTCCCTCTCTCTCTCTCTCTGTTGGATTATTTGTTTTCTTTGGTTTTTTGAGTGGTCTGTTTGTTTCATTGAAGTTTAAAAACTCATTTGGAAACTCCAGTAACCTCAAATTCAATTAGTTGTGCCTGGCACAAATTTTTGGATTGATAGATGTATTAGGTTTCAAAAGCAGGACTATTTTATCCTTTCTTATGTTTGATCAAGTAAAAAAGGAGTGGAAAACAAGCAGTTTTTCTGCTTTGAATATTACAGCTTCTTCGTTTCAACAGTATCAGTATGCTTTTGGTTGTTCTTCTTTTCAATTTCTTGGATTACTTGGTGATTTTGTATCCATTTCTTAACAAGAAATTATAGGGAAAGAAAAGCAATGAACACATTGAACCTTTAGTCATCTTGTGTTGGTATTTTGTAGTTTTTTCTATTAATATGTGCTTAACATAATTTTGCATTCTGTTTTTGAATTCTTTTCACGACTGTATTACATTATATGGTTCGTCTGTGACATGTGTAATGTTGTGATTGGTTTTCAGGGGAGAGAGAAGATTTGCCAAGGAAAGAATGCAAGTATGGTATTGGAGGAAGAACTTCAACACTTGGCAGAAAAGCTAGAGAAGTTGCGAAGGAATTTAGGAGTTAAGGATTCGGAGGTTCGAAACACTAGTAATTTTGATAAACAAGCGTATCTTCTTCAAAGAAAGCTACAGAAGTTCAGACGAACATCGGATGAGATATGTGTCAAAGAGATCCAAGAGATGGCAGAAGCAAGCTTTTCGATCAAAACAAGCTATAGAGTAAATGAGAACTTGCTTTCGAGTGGCAAAAGTAATGTAAGGATTATCTGTCTTTCCTACAAACTAGTGTGGTTGATCTTGTTTTGATACACAATTATGTTCTCCAAAGTGATTGCAGACTTACAGTCTTAGATTTGTCAAATGATAGAAATTCTCAAAACCCAAGTGAGGCATTGTTTCATTTGCACAATGTTTTATTGCCTAATCTGGTTCTGTTAAAAAACTATGCAGGTAGACATTCTCAGAAGGAAAATGGAGGGATTGTCAAATGGGATGCTATTAGAGAGGATGAAGGAAGAGTATGGTTCAATGCTGTCTACAGCCAACAGTTCTGTCGCCAGTTCTGCCTCTTCTTCCCAGAGAATTGAAATTGAAGCGACCAATTTGTCTTCTTCTTTGATACAACAATTTTACAAGGCAAGTCCTTGCTTCGGCTGTCTGTTGTTTTTAGTTCCGAGTCTAAAAGAACGAATTATACTTATTTAAAAAAGCATAAGGGAAAAGAATTTGACTTAAACATGTTTGAGGTGAAATGCTCTCAATTTATGTTGGATATTCAAATGCTCGGCTCACACTTTTTGTTGACTTATCAAAAAAAGAAAAAACAAACATCCATAGCATAGCAGGATTCCTTTTAAAGGTTAGACAATTTTCTATGCAGGAGAAGCAGTGTCGTGAAGAGAATGTGTGCTCAGGACATTGCAAGGCGACAGTTCGAAGAATTGTAGAGCAAGTACGAGTTGAGACAGAGCAATGGTCTCAGATGCAGGAGATGCTGGGGCAGGTGAAGGAGGAGATGGAAGAATTGCATGCCTCTCGAGACTTTTGGGAAGATCGAGCGCTAGATTCTGATTACCACATCCAATCCTTACAATCCGTTGTAAGTTTCCATACCAGATTCCCCTATGTTTAAAAGGAATGTACTCTTACAAATTTTAGGCAGGCACTATATGAACACATTGACCCGGAAAGTAATTCTATTCTGATATCTTTCTTTTTAGTTTCGATTTTCTGTTTGCTTCAATGGATGTGAGATTGAATCTTGGAAGAGAGGCATTCATATGGCAAAATGATTGGAAGGGTTTTTCATGATGCTTGAAGGACTGAAACTTAGTTTATATAATTCTAAGTCATATTCTAAGTCATATTTCTTGTTTAGGTGCAAGAATGGAAACATAAAGCTGTCTCATCTGAAAGCAAAGCAAAGGAGTTGCAGGCACAAGTGTCTATGCTCCATGGAGAGCTTGATGGGTTGAGGAAGGAAGCAATCACAAGAGCAATGAAGGCCAATGGTTCACCACTTATACCTCGGGATCCACAGAACGAAATGGAAAAACACGTCCTGATTTGTCACTTGAAGGAAAATCATTGTCCCAAAGAAGGTGGCAGCAAGCAAAGAAAACTAGCCACATGCACCAACAGAGTGCCTGTCGCTCCAAAAAGATCACCCTTTCGAGACATCGGAAACTCATCATTGCTGGTGAGGCAGAACAGCAAAGCAGTTTTCCCTTTGCATTGCCCTCTACCTTCCAAGACATAGAAAAGCTTTCGAGATTCGTTACATTGGATTCAGCTTGGGAATCTTGCTCTTTTCTAACCATATTAACTGCAGGGGCTCTTCCTCTTTGCTAACCATATGAATTGTACGGCATAGTTGAAGATCCATGTTCTAATTTCAATAGTAGAGGATACCATTTGTGAGGGTTGGTGAGTTGCAATCCTGAGATTTTAATGTTTGTTGTGGTTTTTCACTTATTGCATCAATGATATGCCTCCAATTTCTGTCACAGCTAATGAGCTAGAATCAGATAGTATAAATAAAATTTAAATAAATAAAATTTAAATAAATAAAATTAATATTAATATGAACTTAAATCAATTAGCCCAAGTCCACATGATTCAGTTAGCGTTTATCCGAATTAAGCTGTCCCTAATCCTAATATATAAGATGTGGATAATGCTACGGAGACCACATTTATAAGAAGATCTATAAATGTGGTATTCTTAACATTTTGCATAAGATATTAAGTTTTTATATGCATTTTCAATTATTATTGATTTATAATGTCATGAGAGCAAGTTATTTCTCCTGTTGTTATTTTTGGCTATTTGACTTTGTGATGTTATTTTATTATTTTATTATTTATTTTTAATTAATGTGCCTAAAAAGTAATAAACAAATAGCCACTATATAATAAAATAATATTTTAATTTGACATATTCAGTCGAATATGTCCAATTACAACATAAGTCATCAAATTCAAATTTAATGTTTGATATTTGACATCTTTTTTTTGTCTGAATTTGATATTTGACATCTAGATGCTCTAAAAACTAACTTTAATATAAGACTTTAAAAATAAATGGGCCTGAAGAATGAGCTGGGCTAAAAAAGCTTTGCATCAGTCTAGCCCGTTCTTCTTGGGCTACGACCCACAATTCTATGTTCCAGCATAAAATGTGCCTCCACAGTTACTCAACTAACGCACCATAATCATCGCTCTCAACGTTGAAGCGTCTTCTCAAGACTCTCTCTCTCTCTCTCTCTCTCACATTTTCATTTAGCTGTGAGTTCTCCAAATTCATCTGAGATTTTCATTCTCAATCGATCAGCGTAAGGCTCTACATTTCTCGCTGCATATATATCTTGCTAATGGATCTAGGGTTTCATTTAAATTTATGATTTGCTCTATGAATTCTTTTCCTTTAGTTTTTGTGGATTTTCTGTATTTATTCCTCAATGTATTTCGTATTACAAGATTCTGCCATTGCCATTTATTTATTAGGAGATTAAAAATATTGTTTTCCTTTTGGTATATATAACATTGTTTTATTATGTTTATAATTGTTATTGCAGTCGGAAAAATGTCAGGAATTTACATCCTCGGAGCTGTCGTGGGAACCCTTGGGCTTTCATATGCTTTTGACAAGGTTGTTTCTGACAAAAAGTTATTTGGAGGTAGAGTTTTGATGATAAAGTTGCTTGATGAAACTGTGTTTATGTGAAAATAAGATAATTTAACCTAGATGATAAATAACCAGGCAATACTCCGGTGACCATTTCGAAGGAATGGCAAGAAGAAACTGAGAAGAAGTTCCAGGCTTGGCCTCGAACTGCAGCATCTCCTGTTGTCATCAACCCTATCTCTCGCCAGAATTTCATTGTCAAATCCATCTCTAAATAGGCCTCATTATAAGCTGAGTTCAGTTGAGGGTTTTTTTTTTTTCTTTTCATTCTTTGGCCTTATAAGTCATGCTAATAAATATCTCAATGTTACTGATATAAAACGGTGACAGGAAAATATTTCCGTCGATGGAATTATTTTTTTGAGACGGAAATATTTTTTGGCTATATTTGTTCTTTAAAATGTGAATTACCTGTTAGCTTTTTGTTCAGATTTAAATAAGGTCTATATTTTCCTCTGATAAACATGATTTCTGTGTGTCTTATGAAAATTAGTGTTCAACCAGGCTGCTTTTTTAATTTTATTTTATTTATGAAATGAAATGAAAAAAAATTACGAAGAAGATATCGTAGCAAGTCCACACTACTAAAAAAAAACCCTTGCGCGACGAAACAAAATTCGTCGCAAAGTCACTTTGCGCGACAAATATAAATCATCGTCGCTCAAAGTCTTACGCGACTCAATTTTGAGCAACGAAAAACAAATCGTCGCAAAGACTTTGCGACGACAAAAGAATCGTCGCGAAAAGTAACTTTGCGCGATGAATACTAGAATTCGGTGCACAGAGTTTTGCGCGACGAATAGTGATTCGTCTCGCAAAGTATTTACAAAAATAAATAAATAAATAATTATTTTTTAAAAATTTTGGATGCCTTTGCGTGACGAAATAATAATCTTCGTCTCGCAAAGTCTATACAAAAATTAAAAAAAAATAAAATTATTTTGTTAGAAAAATATATTATTGTAGTTCGGATTGGGTTTTTGTTAGAAAATATATATTTTAAATTGACGATCAAATTGGTTCATTGTATTCATATAGGGTCAAGGAATGTAGCTGTAAAAAATCATCAAAATCGAAATTGAAATAACCGTTAAATCGTGATTTTTCATTTATAACCGTCGAAAAGTTTTGTCCTATTACTTGATCTCTGAATGTTTATTTTTTCCGATTTTTGGCGTATATGATCTCGAAGTATAAACAAACAAGTTTGACGGTTTGATCGTTGAAACTAGTTTCGTAGAATGCATATGTCATCAAAACAATATATTCACTAATAATTAAGAGTTTATAAACTTTCATTAAATATAATATAAGATTTTGTAGTATCCACTAGTGTAAATATTTTCAATTGAAGATCAAATTGAGTCATTGTATTCATATAGGGTCAAGGAGGGTAGCTATAAACAATCATCAAAATCGGAGTTAAAATAACCGTTTAATCGTGATTTTTGTTTATAACCATCGAAAAGTTTTGTCCCATTACGTGATCTCTGAATATTTATTTTTTTCGATTTTTGGGGTATACGATCTCGAAGTATAAACAAATAAGTTTGACGGTTGGATCGTTGAAACTGGTTTCATAGAATACATATGCTATTAAAACAATATATTCACTAATAATTAAGAGTTTATTTATACTTTTGTTAAATATAACATAAAATTTTGTGGTATCCACTAGTGTAAATATTTTAAATTGACGATCGAAGTGGTTCATTGTATTAATATAGGGTCAAGGAGTGTAGCTGTAAAAAATCATGAAAATCAGAGTTGAAATAACCGTTAAATCGTGATTTTTCGTTTATAACCGTCGGAAAGTTTTGTCCTATTACTTAATCTCTGAATGTTTATTTTTTCCGATTTTTTGCGTATATGATCTCGAAGTGTAAACAAACAAATTTGACGGTTGGATCGTTGAAACTAGTTTCGTAGAATGCGTATACCATGAAAACAATATATTCACTAACAAATAAGAATTTATTTATACTTTTATTAAATATAACATAAGTTTTTATGGTATCTACCAGTGTAAATATTTTAAATTGACGATCGAATGCAATCATTGAATTCATATAGGGTCAAGGAGTGTAGCTATAAAAAATCATGAAAATCAGAGTTGAAATAACCGTTAAATCGTGATTTTTCGTTTATAACCGTCGAAAAGTTTTGTCCTATTACTTAATCTCTGAATGTTTATTTTTTCCGATTTTTGGCGTATATGATATCGAAGTGTAAACAAACAAATTTGACGGTTGGATCGTTGAAACTAGTTTCGTAGAATGCGTATGCCATGAAAACAATATATTCACTAATAAATAAGAGTTTATTTATACTTTTATTAAAAATAACATACGATTTTGTGGTATCTACTAGTGTAAATATTTTAAATTGACGATCAAATGCAGTCATTGTATTCATATAGCATCAAGGAGTGTAGCTGTAAAAAAATCATCAAAATCAGGGTTGAAATAACGGTTAAATCATGATTTTTCGTTTATAACCGTCGAAATGTTTTGTCCCATTAATTGATCTCTTAATGTTTATTTTTTCTGAATTTTGGTGTATATGATCTCGATGTATAAACAAACAAGTTTGACGGTTGGATCGTTGAGTAGCTTTAAATTTATTTATTTTGTACGTATAACACTTAAGAAAATGAATAGTATATGTATTTATTACTAGCTTTAAATATTTTTTAAGACTTTGCGCGACCAATTGGTATTTCGTCGCGCAAAGTATACTCTAAAAATTTGGCGGCCACCAAAAATGGGATTTTTAAAATAAAAAAAAAATTTCGACTTTGCGCGACCAATATATACTTATTCGTCGCGCAAAGTATATATCCTAAAAATTTGGCGGGCACCAAAAATGGGATTTTTTAAAAAAATTTCGACTTTGTGCAACCAATATATAAATATTCGTCGCGCAAAGTATACTCTAAAAATTTGGCGGGAATATTTTGGTCGCGCAAAAGTTTGGGCGACCAAAAATTCGTCGCGGAAACTGAAAAATTTGGCGGGCACCGAAAATGGGAATTTTTTTTTAAAACACTTTGCGCGACCAATATATTGTTTCGTCGCGCAAAGTGATACGTTCTTTAAAAGCAAAATAACTCCTCCACCATTTTCTCAATGTCTTCTAAATCCTACCATTTCTCTCACACTCACTCCTCTCACTTAATCTCTCATCTCTCTCTTCACTATCTCTCTCTCTCTCACTCACTCTCTCATCTCTCTTTTCATCATCTCTCACTCTCACTCACTCTCTCTCACTCTCTCATCTCTCTCTCACTATCTTCTCTAATTCTCTCACACTCACTTTCTTTGTAAATTTTAAATTTTTTTTCATTAATATGTGTTTTTGGAGTTAGATTTGGGTTTATGCAAATTATTTGTCATTATTTTATGTTAATGTTTTGTTATTTGACAATATTTGTTTTTTTTTTGTAGGGAATTGTTGAGGCTTTGATGGCTAAAGTTGAGGATTTGATATAAGAGGCTTGTAGATTTTATTATTGTACTTTGTTAATTTAAGTGTACATTTTGAATATTATGTATATTGGATAATTTGACCACTATTTTTCTTATGTAATTTTATTTTGAATATGTCAATTTAAATTAAAGTAATTAAGAAAAATAAAATCATACAATTAAATTAAATGTAAAAAAATTAATATAATGAAATTGATATAAGAGAAATAATAATAAAAAATGTCAAAAACCTTGCGCGACAAAATATTTCGTCACGCAAACTATTAAATTAGTTTATTTTAGTTTAAAATTTTCAAAAAACAAAAATTAAAAAAAATGAATATTTCGTCGCGCAAACCTTTGCGCGACATTAGCTTTCGTCGCGCAAAGGAGATATTATTCGTCGCGCAAAGTATATAATATTCATCTCGTAAAGTAATTAATATTCGTCGTGCAAAGTTGTTATTGTCCGTCGCGCAAAGTTTTCAAGATTCGTCGCGCAAAGTTGTTATTTTCGTCGCGCAAAGTCGTCATGATTCGACGCGCAAGTTGTTATCCTTCGTCGCGCAAAGTGGCTTTGTGCGACAAAGAATTTTCGCGTCGCGCAAACCCTTTCTCCACGAGTTTTGCGTGACAGAACTTGCGCGACCAAAATTTCGTCGCGCAAAGTGTTTTTTGTAGTAGTGCCAATATTTCGAAGGTCAAAATGAATTTTTACAGTTATAGTATATGAAAAATTGGGAAGCTAAACACAAGGTTGTTCAAATTTATATTCATCTGTGAAAGCATTTGTGATCATATTAGCTTCTCAGTAAAAATTGTAGAATCTATTGCAATTATTAAATTTTTATAGTTTAACAAATAGCCCAAAGTAAAAACCAAGGGTGCTTCTTGGGTTAGAAAAAAATTGTGATGCTATTTTTAAACGTTGAACTCTACTTGACATTTGAATATATTATATATGGGTTGGAGATGCTATAAGATTCATTTTGCAAATGGTTGTTGGGACTGGTGGGCAGAGTTCTGTTGTTGGATTTGAATAGCATCTCATCAAAAGATAAACTGACATTTGCTTGCCAAGAATTTTGGATTGGTTTGCTTCCTATGTATTGTCAATTGGCAATCATGAATCATCCATTACTTTATATATTTATCTTTATCGTAGTCAAGATGGAATCAATCTTCCATGGTATGGAAGGTTGTTGTGTGCCTGCCTGCCAAATGTGTGAAACCCTTCCAAAACCCTTGATTTTCGCGCACATGACTTGCTCATGGCCCTGCTCATGACTACTTTAACTCAAAATGCATCATCATTCTCAACATTTGACACGAGTTTATGGACATACTACAGTTAACTCATTGATATCTATATTTGTGAAACCATGGTTATGCCCATGAACACATGTCAAGTGTTGAGAAGGGTGATGAAGATGGAACCATGGTTATGCTCATGGACACATGTCAATTATGGAATTCAGAAAGATAAAATGGATTGTTGCATAAAAATAGGACCCATATTCTGATTTTTTTTTTTATTTTACATTTTTTAATCCGGAAAATATAAATTTACAATATTATTCTCATTTATTTAATATTTTCAATTCTTTAACATCATCATTAACAACCAAGGGCATTTTTTAGTACTTTGAATGGTTCATCCTTTTGCTTTATAGATATAGATTCCAACCAAATGACTGTTGTGAAGATTCAGCTGCACCAAAATGGATTCAGCTGCATCCTCAACTTGTGATACTCGCAAGTGCACGAGCCGTTGGTAGTTTAGCATATGTAAGTGCGATATCGATTCCACAGGGATTGGTGATTGAATGATCCAATTCAATTTTCCTACACAAAACAAAAATGAAAACAAAAGAAACAAAACAAGAAGAAAGAATGTACATTACAAGAAAAATAAATTACAACTAAGAAAACATTAAGGAAACTAAGAGAACTTTGAGGAAGAAAGGAAGTGTTTGAGAACTTTGAGGAGGGAGAAGAAAGTATTTAAGAACTTGGAGAAGGGAGAAGTGTTTGAGAGATTTGAAGAATTTTGGAAGAGTAAGGAAAGTGGTGTTTGGGAACTTTGTGGATTTTGGAAGAAAGTGTTCGAGAACATGGGAAATGTTTTAGAGCATGGAGAACTTTTGAAGAAAATAGAGAAGTGTTTGGAGAATTTAGAAGAAAGAAAATTTAGTAGAATGATCTTATTACAACAATTGAGAACTACAAAGGGAAGCTAAGAGAATTTGAGGGAGAGAAGGGAAGGGAGCTCTAGAGAAGTGTTTGAGAGCTCCCCCCTTGGGGTGTGATTACAAGCTTAGAGAACTTCCCTATTTATAGGCTTAGGAGAAGTGAAAATCTGAATTATACAATAGAGTTCACTAACCACACTCACTTCACCAACTTACAACACTTAATTCACCTAACACACTATTGCATTTGAAAACAATTCTTCTTGTCATTAAGCTTAGTGTTGCATCATCCACTTCAACTTCAATTAATTCATTTGGCTGCTGCAAAATTCCACTTAAAAATAAGTATTGAATATACTTCACCAAACTTTCCCACAATCAACAACACTTCATCATGCATATGTCATGCATGACAATGCATTGCAGCCAGCTTGTGGGCTCGTTTTGGGCTTGTGGCTCCATCCTGAAAAATCTGGAAAAATATGGATCTTGAAGCTCTTTGAATTATCTTTCCAAGCATATGCAGCCCAACTCAAGAAAAAATCGGGAAGGCCTTCAAATGTAATTTTTGGTCCAGTAACGCAGATGCTGCCGAATTTGACCTTAAGTTGCCAAAACATGTATAACTTTCTCTAGAAGACTCGGAATCATGAACCGTAAAATTCTACAGAAAATAGACTTCCGTATCTTTCCAATGATGTGTGGCTCATTATCTGGTTCTTCTTGAGTAAGTACAGTCTAATCCGTGAAGTTGACTGATCTGCAGACACCGTTTTGAGCTAACTTGTCTCCAAAATGCAATTTGTGAGTCTCAAGCTTATAACACTAAAACAAACACAAAACTTATTAAAAGCACAAGTTTAACTCAAAAGCATAACCAAATCATAAGTTAAAAGGGTACAAAATGATATGTAAATATGCACCGATCAATGACCTATTCCATCAACTCAATAGTAAAAAAACGTTAATTAATAGGGATCCCGAGCCTCTACATTTAGACATTGTGTATTTACCTGCATTTCACGACATCTAGATCATTCTAATAATCTAATGGTCCAAGATACGACACTTCAATTTTTAACTTTTGACACCTATCTATTTAATTAACTTTAACCCTAACACTATTAACTCTAATTATTATTTTTTTGTTTTTTTGTTTTGACCAAAAATAAATAAATTATTTTTTGTTTTTAAAAGGCTAAATAATTTTTTTTTAATTTTTTAATTTTAATTTTTTATAAAAATCAATAGAGGAAAAACCACAAACCTATCATCAGCCACCCATGACCCAACCCCACTCACGGCAATCCCTTCCCTCCTCATAGCCAAGCCAACCTCCCCACCTCTTTAACCTCTTCTCTCTCATTTTAGTGAAGCATCATTTGCACAAATCGTCCATATATTGCTTATTGTGCTTGGGTTTGAGGAATTTGTAAATGCATGATTGAGCAACTATGACGAGGGCTTCAATCTTGACCTACAAAATTGGAATGTCCTAATCCATATGCATATCGCACTACAAAAAAGAGTGGCAACAGTTATCATTTTGTCACCAAATTACTAAAGGTTTTAGTCACATTTTTTGACCTTTTTGGTGACTGAAAGCTTTTTTTTTGCTGTTTTTAGTGACTAAAGCCGTTGGTAACCCTTATAACAGTCACCAAATTTGGTGACAAAATGGTAATTGTTGCCACTTTTTTTTGTAGTGTTGGTGAGAGGACCAGTTGCTATCCAAATCATTTGGTTGATGTCTTTGTATTTGATAAGTTCATAATTTCACACATTTGCATGCCTTCGTTACTTAGTAATTTTGTTTAGTTTCTCTTTATTTCGAGTCACTTACCTATGTTTGTGTGTTCTGGAGGTTAAGACAGCAAGAGATCACTTTTGGTACAATCCATGCATATTAAGGGCTGATTGGCATGAGAAGATTACAACTTGAGGCATTTGAAGCAAAATGGTGCAAAAATGTGCAAAAACTGGAGATTGAGTTAGAATTTCATTTCGGGCTTATCTTCTTCATCAGAGCTTGGATTGGGCCAATACTTGTGTGGTTGGATCAGAGACATTCTGAACTTCACAATGGACATCTTAAAGTTGTCATTTGATTCAGCCAAGCCCAATTCGTAAGCCCTTGAAGCTGCACATCATGCTGACCTAAGGATGAGCTGATGGATGCTTGGTCATGGTGAGCGAGGCATGAGCTATTGGTTTCTAGATGGAAGCTTGGTCATGCTGACATGATGATGAGCTATGGCTGCTGGTGGGATTTATTGGTGAAGTGCAGCAACCAATTCTGATTTTTTAAATACAAGTGTTGTATGCATTAACCATATTGAATTCAGATTCATCACTCCCTTCTCCCTATAAATATCACTCCCATTCCAAACACTATCATAACTCATATCTTGAGATTCACAATCCCCTCTCACACATTCACTTCATACACACATTCAAATTCACCACAAAGTGAGGAGAGAGCTAGCTGCAAAGGAGGGAGAGCTTGGAGCTGTCCTGGGAACTACCTTGCTGCCACCAACTAGTTCTTCTCTTCTCTTTAACCTATCTATGTATTTCTTATTTCTGTATTCTTAGTCATGTGTAACTAATCCATTTAGTTAGGGCTTAGGATGAAGCCCTAGTCATGAATATTCAATGTTATGGATGTTTTCATAGTTAATTGATTTCCTTGCTTTCATTGCCAAATTGTTAATCTCCAGTTTATTATGTGCTTGATGTATGTTTTCTTGGAGTAGCTAACTAGGATTTTATGCATCTAGCACAGGTTGGGAAGGGGTTTAGATTCACCAATTCTACTCTCCTTTCACAAGCAACACATGAATGGCCTAAGAATCATTCAAGGGGTTAATAACCATAGGTTGACTAGGACAGATACCATGTTCTAGGACTTGTGTGATTATCATATTCTCAGGGAACTTAATGACTCTTGTATGCTTTATTCTAAGTAGATATCATGCTTAGGTTGCATATTAGAGATCACGTGTTGTGTAGATACCATGCACAATTACATGCCTTAGGAGAATCATGCATCCTGCACCTAGATACCATAGGCTTGTATGCGATAATCGATTGTTAATGAAGCTTGAGTCAATTTCTGTGCATTCATAACTTGGATAGGAAGACTAGTGGTAGATTCCAAGGCTCTAACATTTCTCAATCATTGTTTCACAACTTGTTTGACAGGACCCGCCCCGAATTCCTCGAAACTTTTAGATGAATCCTGTGGAACTTCCGACATCACACCGATGCCGGGCCCACTAACTGAAATTTAGCCTATTTTCCAAATTAAGGGAAAAGAGCACGAGACTTTCTACAGAAATTTCGGCAGAGCCTCCCCTATAAAATGAACATTTCCCAAATTTCAACCTGCACAAAATTCACATTTAACAATACCAACCGGCAGCATGCACAATATAGTCTCATGCAAATCACATAATAGGCCTCCGACCTTCAGCGAGTTCGAGACATAATCAACAATGTTCTCAAATCAATTAATACATAACCCATGTAATTAATGACCTCAAACAACATTACAAACATCACAGAAATCCTTAAACCGGATTCAAATCCAACAATCACATCGCAGAATCAATCAAACCTTTTAAACACCATAATATTTCGCGGCTGCACCTAGTGAGACCCCAGGCTGCCTACGTACCCTTGGACAAGGGATCAAGCCACACGTAGTTCTCATGTCAATGGTCACAACTCCAATTCCGATAAAACAAAAAGAATTGATTCTTAATCTCTTTCTTTATATCAGTTTAAACCCCACAACCATACCCTATCCAAGGCGTATGTACAATGAACACCTCATCAAATTATTCCTTTTATAACAGTTCAATCCCGCAACCATACCCTTTCCAAGGCATATGGTGCCAAACAACACTGCCCAAATCCAGGGCTTATACGTTCATAGAGGTACAGGCTCACAAATCTGAAACCATAATCAAAACCACATATACATATATGTAATATGTATAACAAGAAAAGGATAATTATATATATATATATATACAATAAATACACTCACCTCTCACCATCATCATGTACCAGGGGAAAACAATCCAACCGGGGATTGTTGACTAGCTCACACTTATCCGGCCCTCAAAAGTCCATGTGGCTAGGGACGAGCCGTCCAACTGGGGGACTGAACTCAACCAGCCCGTACGGACGAAGAATCAAGACCCGTACGCCTGAACTGTCCTACGCGCGCAGACTATCCAATCAAGGGTCTACGGTCAACATCCCGTCAAGGATGCCCCGGCTCCTGACATTTCCAAATATATCATATTTCCATGAATCCCAGTGTCCATATCCACTGTTTCCAAATATCATCATCCAAGGGGGTGGTACGTATGATGGTGGAGTTTATAATCCTTATATAAAAATATTATAAAGTAATATTCCATTTCTTAATTCAATTTTTCTCACAATACCTATTTATAGTAGACAAAAAAACTCTCGAGCATAGAACCCATAACCGGGGAAGTACCTAAGATAGTGCTTTCTCAAATATTATATATATATATATATATATATATATAAATTCATGACACTCGAAAATATCAAATCCACAAATGTATCACAAATACTTTACAGAAATTAAACATTCAACTATTAAATATAAAAAGAATTTAAATAAATCATCAATTTCAACAACATGAGATTTATATCACAAAACCATAAAAACAATCTCATAAATCCACAAAATCAACATAAATCCAATGACGGTCAAAGACTCGTCCAAAAGGGTCGTTATAGTACTCCTCGAAGAGTGGAACTACCTCTGAGACTCATGGTCAACCGAGGGTCAAACTACCCAAACTTGGTCAACCGGGCCGCGGGGCCCACGACCTCCATTTTACGATCCGAAAGTTCCTATAGGTTCCACAAGGTCTAGGATACACGTCTTGCAAGTTTGGTCCAGATTGGACGATTAGATCATTCACAATCGCACGATTTTGGACGGTTATCGTAAAACACAAAATTTAACTATTTAAATCGGAAACATCGGAGCTCCGATTCTCGATCCGTGAATTCCTACACGATCCTAGGAATACCTAAATCAACATATATTAAATGGGAAGCGATCCAACGGTTCTAACGTATTGAACCCGAAAATCACACAATATGTAAAATCCGTTCGGGTTCAAACGTTATCCGAATTGAGATCCGTAAAATTCTACGCGCTTGTGACAACCAGGAGATCATTTTTAGGACAAAAATGTCTCTCTGCTACGCGCCGCCACACGCGCCGGCAGCGCGTAGGTGTCCAAAGCGATAACCACTCGCCGGAAAAACTTAACATCTTGACTCCATACTCCTACCCTAGGTAATACACCTAATTTGGAGTCACTTTTGTTCTTGGGTGAAAGCCAGAAAATGGCCGGAAGTGGCCGGAAATGGCAACTGAAAATCGGCTGAAACTAAACTTCGAAATTTAACTTGTAAACTCTCAAAATTTCTGGAATCCTATCCCATAGGCAGCTAGAGCACGAAAAGTAGTCCAAAAACCATACCTTACTCGTCAAATTTGGTTGAGAATTGAGGGAGAGCGAGCGACCCAAAGTTTATGAAATTTCCGGCCGTTTTTTCTGCAATTTCCGGCGACTTCCATCAGCGGTGGTGGCTGGTCATTTTGGGACCGGTCCGAGCTCCGGTGGTGGACCGTGGCGGCGGCGGCAGCTCAAGGAAGCTGCCGATGAACAGTAACAGCGAATGGGGGGGGTTTTGTTGCGCACGGGAGGGAGAGGGAGAGAAATTCTGGTTTTAAAACCAGTTTTTCAAAATTACAAATTTGCCCCTCTAAGTATTTAGATCGTACTTTCCTCGTTATAACTCCGATCTGAGCTCACTACGTGTCTACGGACTCGTTTCGACGTGCTCTACGCACCGGTACAATCGAAATTCCCGAATTCCTTCCCGAACTTAAAATGACCTTTTTGACCCTTTTTATAATAAATAATATTTTAAATTTCCAAAAACCTTAATTAATTCAAATCATTTTATTTTATTGTTTACTCCAATTTATTTCCTCTTAATTTAATTATTTTACTCATTTTTAGGGCCGGGATGTTACATTGTTGATTGCTGCCATTGTCACTTTCTAGCACTTCCATTTCATTCTCTTGTTTTCATTTCAACAACAAACCCCCCTCCCCCTCCCCCCCCCCCCATTTCGAGTGCGTGTGTGGTGCTAGGATTCTGTCCTAGACCTTGCAAATTGTTTGTTTCTTTGTTTTATGTTTTTCCAGCATTCTAAGTAATTTAACTTGCAACCAAGTTACCATTCTCCGTGGGATCGGCCTCGTATTTACATAAGCTATACTATAAACGGTTCGTGCACTTGCGAGAATTAAAGTTGCTATTTTTAATAACTCATTTTAGTTGTTAGGAATATGCTCAACAGTATTCCTGCTAACTAGTGATGTCTTTCTATTCATGGAAGAGAGAGAGAGAGTTGTCAACGGTGAACGGTGGAGAGGGGTTGGGGTGGCAGTTCGAGTTGGGTAGGTGCGATGGCTGCTAGGTTTATAATTTTTTCTTTATTGTTCAGTTTAATTTGTTTATTTAAAATTAGAGTTAACAATGTTAGGGTTCGATTAATTAAATAGATAGGTGTCAAAAGTTAAAAATTGAAGAGTCGTATTTTGGACCATTAGATTATTAGAATGGTCTAAATAATGTCGCGAAATTCGGGTAAATGTACGGTGTCTAAATATAAAAGCTCGGGATCCAATTAATTGATATGGCATGTCATTTTTACAGCTTTAATCGTTTAAAATGAAACAGATTTAAAGAATGAAAATATTTAAAAATTATATTTACAAAATAAAGCATTATAGTTTAAATACTTCGTTCACGATACACACAAGTCAACCAGGATACGATACACTACTACAAAAAGTGAAAAAGACAACGGTAGAACAAAAAATCGTCGTTATTTTTAAAAAGACGACAGTAACAAAAAACCGTCATGGATAAGTGACTTAAACAACTAAAAAACGGAGGTACTGTTGTATATTCTTTTATAACGACGCACACAAATAAAAAAACGTCGTCTTATTAAAGGTTTTTTTTTCAGAGTTAAAACTGACCAAAAAACAACGACAGCAAGTATGACAAGCGTCGTCTTTTAAAAATCAAGTGTCCTTTTTTTGGTAAAGACATGGTTGTTTTGAAAGAACTTCGTCTATTATATGTAAAGATGACGATTTTTTTTTAAAAAAGGGTCGTCTATTATATGTAATAGATGACGTTTTTTTAAAAAAAAAGGTCGTCTATTATGAAGTAAAGATGACGATTTTTTTATAAAAAAGTTCGTCTATTATATTTAAAGATGACGGGTTTTTTTTAATAAAAAGGGTCGTTTATTATATGTAAAGATGATGATTTTTTTTAAAAAAAAGCGTCGTCTTTTAAAACACACTAAAAAAAGTCCGCTTAAGTGAATTCCCGCTTCGACAAATTTTCAAATTTTCACTCGTCTTTGAAAACCTTATCTCTCATTAACAAACATCATCTTTTAAAACATGCTAAAAAAAGGCCGCTTAAGTGAATTCGCGCTCAACAAATTTTTAGATTTTCCCCTGTCTCTAAAAACGTTATCTCTTCCTCCTTGAAACCCTCCCGAGCTCTCTAAAACACCCTCGCTCGTTCAAACACTGTATTATCTCAAATTCTCTCATGAACCTTTCAGAAAACCCTCTCGCACACATCGATGAAGCACATCTCCCTCTTGCTGTCCACCGAACTAGCCGAGATCGCCATCTCCGTCACGATGTTTAGGACACCGAGTTCGCCAAGATCGCCATCTCCATCACACCATTCAATCCATCGAGCTCGCCCCGTTCGCCATCTCCCTTCCTCGTCGCGACCATTTTTAAGCCCCCAAATGGATTCTCATCTTCCATTTTATGAGCTTTAGATTAGATTTTCTTCCTCGTTGACCATAAAGGTACGAAGCTACTTTTCTAGGGTTAGCTTAGGATTCTTCTGATTTGATTTCAATTTTTATTTTTTCTTGTTTATGATGGTTGTTTGTCTGAGATATAGGGCTACGATTTGTTTGTTATTTAATTTTAGTGCGTATTGATTTATTTTTTGTGGTTGGATCTAACTTGATTTAAGCTGTATATAGTTCAGTGGTTGCATTTTTTTTTAAACCTTTTTGCTTTTATTTTGTTCAGAAATTCTAGTTCATATGTTTTTTATTTTGTATATCTCACTATTACATTATTTTGGCTTGTTAAGCAGTTTCCTAGGTCATGGAAGTGGTTCTAAAGAAGCTACTCCTAGTGGTAAAAGTTGAAGAAATGCAAAGGAAAATTGGTGATGATGAATGTATTGCTCTGTATACATATGGAGAACTTGACTTGAAGGATAATTAGGTATAGGAATTTTGGTGTATTATTGTCATTAGGCTTGCAACTTGTAGCTAGCGGCCTTACAGTACTTTCATTTTTTAGATTTTATTTTGTTCTATTGTACTCTTGATATTCTGTTTATGAAAGAAACAATTTTTGAGTATATATATGTATGGCGTGGGTAATAGCATATTTGAGTATATATTTCAAATACCATTTGAAACAAGAAAAAAAAAACTAAAATGTAAAATTACATCAGTTTTATAGTTAATAATCGTCGTCTTAGAGTTAATAAACGACAATATTTCAAGAACCCATCGTCTTTACATTTAATAGATGACGGTTTTTAAAACAAACCCGACGTTTTGGATATAATAAACAACTTCTTTACATATAATAGACGACGGTTCTTTTAGAAAACCGTCGTCTATTATATGTAATAGACGACGTTTCTTTCAGAAAACCGTCGTCTATTATATATAAAGACGACGGTTAATTATCGTCGTAGTTTGACATTCAAAAAGATGACGGTCGATTTACGACGGTTTGAAAAAGAAAAAGACGACAGTGTTTTCCCGTCGTCTATTTCAATTTTTGTTGTAGTGATACAATAACACAACAGACACAATATATTAATAGGAATTGCCATCCCTATTATGCATACCTTTCTCATGTTTAAGAGTTTGCAGTTGGAGTTTGCATACCCTAGAAGCATAACCGATGCATTGTGCCTCTTGTGCTTAACAGTGATGAGGAGTGCCTTGCTGCTGAGGGTGCTTTGGTGGAAGGGGTACGATTTCTTCTTGCCAATCATGAGTCATCTGCTGTTAGGCATATCCCTCGTCATGCGAATGGGGCTGCGCATTGCTCGTTTCAATCTCCATGATCAAGGTTTATCGCGGATTCCCTTGTGGCTCATGGAAAAATACATGACCCGTCTTATTCAGAAAAAGTAAGTGAAATAATGGGAGAGACACAAAGCATTTGTGTCTTTATCTTTGACAGATGTGACATGTTCTAGACACAAAAACCATTTTGTGCCCAATAATTGTAATAATTTACATGTGAAGTAACTTTTATTTTTTCTTTTCAAACTCTGTTTAATATTTCACGGCTTCCACTTAATGTTTCTTCTGTTTCTTTTGTTTTGTGCTTTTTTGGGCAACCCTCCACCTAAAGTTTAAATTTAAAACTTTAGACCCTAGAAAATATCTCACCCATCACCCTACTTTTTTGAAGCCCTTTTTATGCACCCATATACTGAATTTCTTTTTTGATTCTATAGATTGAGCTTGATATATTAGTCACTGTTGTAAATTTTGCTTAAGTAATGTTGCTACTATCTCATTCTAGCTTTTGATTGATTTTGTTTTTGTTTTTGTGCGTGATAGAGGAGGACAAATGTTGCTGTTGGTGCTTGCTTTGATTATCATCCACAACAAAAGGAGCCTACAAGAGAAGGAAAGAAGAGAAAAGGAAAAGCTGCTCTTCCCAAAGTGAGTTATTTTTTAAAGCAAAATTGTGTTTTCTGTTTTGCACGTTGTTATTAGCATTACAATGCCTCAATTACATGTACTCTATTAAAGTTTAAACTGAATGATATGCAGTTTTTAATGTTCGGAAATTTTAGGAAAAGTACAAATTTGAAGAGGAGAAGGCTTACTTTCAAGAGGTTGATGCCTTTGCGTTGTTGGAAGAGAGAGGAGATGGTGGTGGTTGAGAAACAGAGAGAGGTAGAATATAGGCGGCTGTGGTGGAGGGAAAGAAAATAGTTGGTTTTAGGTGTTTTTTTTGTATTATAAATAAATACATTGGACACGAATGAATAACGCCACATAATGCCACATACGTGCCCAAAAGTATTGAATTTTAGGGCACTAAAAAAACAATTCGTTCTTTTTGAGCAATGGAAACTCCTATAAATGAAACTGATTAATTTATTGTAATTGCACTATGGCAATTACCATAGAGCACGAATAATTATGCCTTTTGGGCTAAAGAGCACAAACGATTTTGGTGGCTAAAATCAGATATTGTAGTACTGTACGATCAGAAAAACACTTCAATACCACAATTTACACAAAATATAAGGACAAATGATCACTATTAGGAGACTTTATTTTATATATATAATATAAAATTATATTACAATACCGGAGAATATAAAATATTTTATTCAAAGAAAAGAAATTACATAACTAACAATACTCAATAATGAATTGTCCTTTAAACAGCATAAAGCTCACAATGCTGCTGATTTTGGCTTGGGAGGATCAACCAAGCAAATGTCAAGGAAGCTATCAATGGAAGTGTACTTGTAATCCGGATATAACTTGGAGGCCTCTAGGTTGTTTTCTGTAAATTCATAAACTTGACCTAGGACGAATATATCGTGGACAATGGAAGCACGTACATTTTCAGCGTGAGGGAGTGCTGCAAGGAAGAAAGAAAGCAAATTAAAGAAGAAAAAAAACATGATTACCACAAATACATAATATTTCTTCCTTCCATACTTAGATAACTAAGCAGATTAGCACTCAAACGCTAACCGGTTAGTAAGTTAAATACAGTGTTTGATAAGTTGTAGATGAGAATTCTCACTCTTTGAGGATTCGATCAGTTGTTGCGCGGTGACATAAACCCTTTTAAGAGTGCGTCCTGTCTTCTTCTCCCAAAGAGAAATTAAATCCAACTGAGATATAATGTTTCCTTGTGGTCTACAAGTGATGGTATTGTTGGCTGCTCTTGGATCTGTTGCTGCTTTTATTGTGTAGGCTGCTATGTCTTGCTCGTAATTCATCACGACTAGACATGTACAGAAAAAACAAAACAAAACAAAAATCATATTTTCTCGCAAGCATATACTTCTGATTATTCATTTCAATTGACAGTTTTATTCAAGAACAAAATTTTGTGCAGCCAAGGTGACTTGAGGGGCAAAACTTCCCATTTGATCGTTGAGGTGAGGTTGCTTTCTTTTTATTTATTTTACGTAAATAAAACCACCTAGAAAATAGAACATTACTTCATATTGTGCATCAGAAAAAAAAAGATTAAATAATATATATAGTATGACTGTCAAGCTTATATAATACCCTTCGCTTCACCAGTGCCATAAACAACGACTTCGTCCCTTTCCTCATGAGGATTAAGCAAATGACTAACAAAATAAGATCCAAATGTGTTTCCACACACATAAGTGTGGGGAATTTCTGCTGCTTCTATAGCCCTTCTAATCTTCCTTCTATCCTCATGGATAGCCTCAAAAGGCGCCAGTGTACTTTCCCTTGCTGGATCATTCCCAAACTCTGCTGGGATAAATCTGTTTTTTACAATTACAATAAATATACTAGTTAGGCTTAAGTGCACATACTCAAGTAGGCGAGACTGTGTGATTGTGATCCACACATTTGGATAAGAATTTATCGTATTTTCACCTTTATATTGCCGGCATCTTTGATGGCATTGATAATTTTGAACTGTTCAAGAAGTTGAGGGATAGGCAGCGTAGATATTACAACATCAGCTTGTTTTAAAGCCGCGACTAGGTTTTCATGCTCATCCAGTTCACCCTGTTGAAATGGCAGTAAAAAGCAGAATATAATTAGTAGAGTTCGGCCAATTAATTAAGAAAATGAGAGATCAACATTAATTTAATTACTAGGAAGATGGTGAGCCCCATGGCTTCAAATTCTTTGAGCAGCTCAAGCCTGGAAGAGTCGTTGCTGGGTTTGATTGGCCGAACGTAGGCATAGGTTGGATGGCCAAAAGAAAGGCTTGCCTTCACCATGAATTTGCCAAGATACCCTGTGGCTCCAATTATCAGTATCTTACTCTTCTCGTCTGAACCCATGGCTTCTTCTTCAGTAGTGCTCTTCTGATGAGCAGCTTATTTTGAAATCTGGGAACCGATTAAGCATCCTTATATAAGAAAATGATGGCATGGAGCCATGTGATTCTGTAAACCACAGGACAGAGTAACTTTAATTTTTGGAGACCAGTATGTATCCAAGCCACGTCATTCTGAAACCACAAGACAGAGTAACTTGCGTCATTAGGGACCAGTATGTACAATTCCTGACCAGATAATGGCCCGTTTGGCTATGTAATAATTTCGATTTGAATTAAGAAAGTTTACTTTGGTCGTACTTGTAGATTGCGGTTTTACCACTTTGGTCTCCATAGTTTTCATTTTGTCAATTTTATCCTTGTAGTTTTAATTCAGAACAATACAAGGAACGTTTTAATTTCTGTCAAATTCCCCCAAATTCCATTAAGTTTTGACAACGTGGAGAGGTATTTCAGTTTATTTGAGGCATCTAACAATAAAACACAAGCTGGAACTCTTCCCATTTATTTTAGGCGAGATTTTGGGGTTTAGGGTTTCAAAATTTTTGGCATATATGGGTTAAAATTTGGGTGAATAGGAGAAATTTGGCTTGACTGGATCAAAACACCCTTCTACCCCTCTAAGTGAAGGGCATGTGGTCAGAACTTAATGGAATTGAGAGGAATTTTGACAGAAATTGAAACATACCCTTAAATTGCTTCGAACTAAAAACTACAAGAACAAAATTGACAAAATTGACAAAATTGCAATGATAAAATTGACAAAATTTAAACTACGGAGACAAAAATGATAAAATTGGTAAACTACAAGGATAAAAAATAACTCTTAGCCTTGAAGACTTGAGATTCAAACCTAGATTGGAATCACTGTAATTCGTTTAATTGTTGTGTTATATTGCTCCGTTTAATCCTCGTGCTCCCTTAAAGAATGAAATCATATTTTCATAAGTTAGTTTTTGACTTTAATAGAATTCGTTTAGTACTTGTTATATTGCTCCATTTTTGTAATCCTCGTGTTAATATTATTACATTGTTCAAGGAAACACGCGTTAATCACCACCTTAATCATAAGTGTTGCATCACCACAATACTTTAAACATGCCATGTGCCACACCAGTTGCGTTAGCTGTACATTCCTAATTAGTCTAGGTCAACTATTTGATTCTGCAAGATTATAGGCTCATAATTACACTCCTAGAATAGTTTCCTAGGCTCTGTATAAATAACCTTTCTATTGTTATACATCAATATATGAATGAAAGAGAATTCTCACCAAATCTGATATGGTATCAGAACAGTTGATCTTGACCGTCTCTTGCCCTAATCCTAGCAATCGCTTCCTCAGTAGCAGCCGTCATACAATCCTAGCACCAGCCCATACTCCATCTCAATTCACCTTTTCGCAATATTCCATCTAGATACGCAACACCATCACCAATAGCAGATTCCATCTCATTTTCCCTTCAACCCAATATTTCTTATTGCAAAACAATTTGTCTTATTGCCTTTGTCCGCCGTTCACTTGTTTTTCCTCAACTTGATATTTCTTTTTTGTCTTTTTCTCATCAGTTACCTAGAGTAACGTTTCCCCCAACAACAGATTTCTTTTTGCCCTTTTTTCTCATTACTTGTTAGCCAATATCATGGCCAACGATGATGGGTCACCAAACACCAATCAATCCTTGGTGTCAGGAGGCTCCAACACTACCACACAAATCGTCACTTTGCAGAGTGACACCTCCAACTTCTCCGCAGGAATCAAACTGGATGAGAATAATTATTCTCTATGGCATCAAATCATAGAGATGAAGATAGCTGGGCGAGAAAAACATGGCCACTTGACCGGTGATATTGCCCAGCTTGCAGCCATAGATCCCAAATTTAATAAATGGCGTGCATCGGATTGCCAAGTCAAGAGTTGGTTGCTCGACGCCGTGCAACCAAATCAAATTAAACGGTTTATCGTTATGACACAGCAAAGCAAGTTTGGGATGCAATCAAGCAAACATATTCAGAGGGTGCTGATGAAGCCAAGATTTATGACCTTTGTATGGAGCTTTTTCGTTCCAGGCTCCTGCAGGCCTGGGCTACTATAAAGAGCCAAATGTATGAAATTGCCCCTTGAGTATGAGTTCAAGGATCAGACCCCAATAGTGCTTTGAAATGGTAGCTGAGCCTTAGGAAACACCTTGGTCTCCTTCACCAATGAAACCAACAATGGCTTAGAGAGAGATTCTTAGCTTGGCATGAGAAGCTTGTGGCATAGGAGCTGAGCATTCATGAGTTTAGCATGAGAGAGAGAAAGAGCTGCGATTTCCTATGAGAAACAAAGGTTTAAAGGTAAGGGGGAAGGAATTCTAAAAGGGTTCATTGAAGAGAGAGGATGGGGGAATAACAATGGGTGTGTTGAGTAGTTTCCGGCAGCTTGTCCAAAGCTCTGTCAAGCTCTGGAACGATTTATCAGAGGAGAAAATGGGAGAAGATAGAGAAATAGGGCTCGAAATTGCAGAGGTTTCAGGGATGAGAGATGAAGCTTGCTATCTGGATGTGTGTTGTAAGGATGAGAGATGATGCTTGCTCTCTTGATGTGAGTTGTGATAATGGGTAGAGGATATGTCACGACCCGACTCCCTAGCATGATATTGTCTGCTTTGGGCCCCCCTCTCTGCCCTCACGGTTTTGTTTCTGAGAGCTCACGAGCAACTTCCCAGTGGGTCACTCATCCTGGGATTGCTCTAGCCCCCAACTCGCTTAACTTCTGAAGTTTATAAGAATCCGAAGCCAGTGAGCTCCCAAAAGGCCTCGTGCTAGGAAGAGAAGTGCCCACACATTTAAAACACTTCACCTTTCCCTCCCCGAGCGATGTGAGATTGCTCACCGTTCTTGGTTCCCCAAGATATGGGTCTTACAAAGTACCCCAATTTTATAGCCGTTGGAAGCTCCTCTTTTCCAAGAAACCCTAATGGGTTATCTCCAATTTTGCTAAGTATTCCCTTTCATTTCTTTTCTCTTCCTTCAATCCATCCTTGTTTTGTGATGTAACACCCCGACCCTAATTTTTATATCAAATTAATTATTTAATTAATTAGATTAAGAAATTATAATTTTACCCTTGGAAATAGGGGTATTTGGGTCACTTTTTAATCCGGAAGGATTTTGGGAAAATGAGTGATACCGTTGCGTAGAGCTCGTCGATACGAGTTCGAAGACATGTGACATGCCCAATTCCGATTTGTAACGAAGGAGGAAAAGTTTGAAAACGAAAGGGACATAAATGGAATTTTTTTAAAATTGTTACTCTGGCAACGGACCATGCTGACAGGACCGGCAATTTTAATATTTTTCTTTTTCTTTTCTTCTTCTCCTTCCTCCTCTCCCTCTCCGCGACCCCCCCTATCACTGTTCATCGCCGGGGTTTTGGGCCGGTACCAAATGACCGGGCCGCCGTCCTCTTCCAACCCCGGCCAAGTCCCGCCGCCAATCGCTGTGATTTCGTCGGAAAACGAAGAGGAAGGTGCCGGTTTTGACAGAAACTTCGCCGCTTTATTCTCCGTCGTCCGGCAGCCATTTTTGGCGATCCAGGTATGGAAATTCATCTATTCCTCGAGCTCTAGCTGATGGTTGGGTAGGATTGCATCAATTTTTAGCGTAGGCAAGTCGATTTTCGAGTTGAAAAATCTGCCGGTTTCAACCTCAGTTTTCAGCCACTTCTGGTCACTTTTTGGGGTATTCCCAAGAACAAAAGTAACTCCAAATTAGGTGTATTACATAGGGTAGAAGTTTAGAGTCAAGATGTTAAGTTTTTCCGGCGAGTGGTTATCGCTTTGGACACCCACACACTGTCGGCGCGTGTGGCGGCGCGTGGGCACTGTAGTAGAGAGACATTTTTATCCTAAAATGATCTCCTGGTTGTCACGAGTGCGTAGAATTTTACGGATCTCAATTCGGATAATGTTTGAACCCCGACGGATTTTACATATTGTGTGATTTCCGGGTTCGGTATGTTAGAACCGTTGGATTGCTTCCCATTTAATATATGTTGATTTAGATATTTTTAGGATCGTGTAGGAATTCGCGGATCGGGAATCGGACGCACGGATGTTCCGTTTTAAATAGTTAAAGTTTGTGTTTTACGTTAACCGTCCGATCGTGTGATCGCGAGCGATCTAACCATCCAATCCGGACCAAACTTGCAAGACGTGTATCCTAGACCTTGTGGAACCCATAAGGAAGTTCGGATCATAAAACGGAGGTCGTGGGCCCCGCGGGCCCGGTTGACCAAGTTTGGGCAGTTTGACCATAGGTTGACTGTGAGTCTTCCTGAGGTAGTTCCACTCTTCAAGGAGTACTAGAACGACCCTTTTGGACGAGTCTTGACCGTCATTTGATTTATGTTGATTTTGTGGATTTATGAGATTGTTTTTATGGTTTTGTGATATAAATCTCATGTTGTTGAAATTAATGATTTATTTAAATTCTTTTTATATTTAATAGTTGAATGTTTAATTTCTGTAAAGTATTTGTGATACATTTGTGGATTTGATATATTCGAGTGTCTTGAGTTCATATATATAATATTTGAGAAAGCACTATCTTAGTTACTTCCCCGGTTATGGGTTCTATGCTTGAGAGTGCACGAACCGTTCGAACCGTTGGTAGTTTAGTGTATGTAAGTGCGAGGTCGATTCCACAGGGATTGGTGATTGAATGATCCAATTCGGTTTTCCTACACAAAACAAAAATGAAAACAAAAGAACATAAAACAAGGATTTTGTACAACACTTGAGAACATGGAGAGTTTTTGGAGAGAAAGAGAGAGGTGTTTGAGAGCTTGAGAATTTGGAGGAAGGTGTTTGGGAAGCTTGAGGATTTTGTGAACTTGGAGAATTTGAGAACTTAGGGAAGGGAGAGAAAGGTATTTGTGAAGTGTTTGAGACATGGAGACGTTTGGAAGAGAAGGGAAATGTGTTTGGGAAATTTGGAGAAGGGAGGAGAAAATGTTTGAGTAGTTTAGAGAATTTGATGAAGGAATGGGAGAAGTGTTTGGGAACTTTGAGAATCTTGGAAGAGATGGGAATTGTATTTGGGAAATGTTTTAGAGCATGGAGAACTTTGAAAGAGAATAGGGAAGTGTTTGGAGAATTTATAGAAGAAGAGAAAGGAAAAATGCTTGAGATTTATAGTACTAGGATCTTATTACAACAATTGAGAACTACAAATGGAAACTAAGAGAATTTGAGGGAGAGAAGGGAAGGGAGCTCTAGAGGAGTGCTTGAGAGC